>CAHIKZ030002157.1:262500-265000 GCA_903632075.3 Acanthosepion pharaonis
TGAGGCTTTTATAACACTATTGAACTGACTCTACTTTGAGCAATAAGAATGTATAATTACTTTTGAAGCTTAACTAAAGAATCATTAATTAATCATAGCTAAGAAATGGAAGCTCATGAAGAATTGAAATTAAATTCAAACACACACACATATATATATATATATATATATATATATATATTATTGATCAAGTATCATTTTCCAACTTATTCAAGATGATCTTCACCCTCTAACCATCAAACCATCAGTCCTGGTGTAACATAGTGCCTCACCGGTTTCCCATACAATTTCATTTTCAAGTCATTTTTCGCTGCTCTTTGGACTGTCAGTGCTGAAACTTCTCTCTCATATGCCAAACACATTATGGATTGAGTTGGATCTTTTCTAATTGATCACTTTAGGTTAAAGTTGAAATGATAATCCCTTATCCTGTTCTGAACACCTGATCCAATTTTCCTCTCTATCGTTCACTCTTTTTTAAACTTATTCACCATTCTTTTGATGGTTCTTGAATGGACTTTAAAGATGGAAGCCAGAGTATGAATATTAATAACATTACTGAAGGTCTGAATGATCTTTTTCCTCTCACCATTGCTCAGTTGGGAAGACAATGGGGCTAACACCAAATTATTTGAACCTGTTCACTTTCTAGCAGAATAACTCAAAGGGTTTTTCAGTGATCCTGATGATCATGATGGCAAAATGTCTTATCTGAAAACCTGGAAAAAAGAAACTCAATTAGATGCTAAACATTTTGTGGGATGGACAATTATGCTGTAAAATGATCTGGACAATTTTGCTGTTACACCTGGTATATATATATACAGGGCGTGATGGATGAGTTGTCTAAATTACACAAAAATGAAAATAACACTGATATTTCATTTTAGATACAGTAGCGTCCAAAAAGTAAGGGACAAAATTTTAAAACCTAATATTTGTTAGAAATAACAACTGTGAAAAGCTGAAATTTTGACATCTGGTAGTCGTTATCATCCATAATAACATACTAAAATTTGAATCATTTGCAAAGGATAGAAAAAGAATTATAACAATTATTTATTTATTTTCAAATTTGGAACGTCCAAAAGTAAGGGACAAAATTGAGAAAAACAATGTAACCGGCAAAAAAACAATAAAAATACATGTACAATCAATATTTAGTAAATGAGCCCTTGCTCTCAATGACAGCTGCACATCTTCGACTACAAGAACGAATCAGTTCTTGACAATCCTCGATACTAATTTTAGACCATTCTTCTTGAAGCTTCACCCACAAATCCTCCGTGTTAGTGGGATTTCTTTCCATAACTTTCACTCCTAAGGTCTTCCAAAGATTTTCTATTGGATTTAAGTCAGGACTTTGCGGTGGCCAATCCATAATTTCCAAATCTTGCTCGCTAAGGTAACTCATTACCACCTTTGCCTTGTGACATGGGGCATTATCTTGCATAAAGGTAGCCCTATCGAAACCTGAATTCTGTATGATTGGCACAACATGATCTTGAACAATGTTTTTATAGATCTGCGCTTTTACACGAGTTTGTAACCGGACAAGAGGCATTGTACCTTGGCTAGAAAACATTCCAAATACCATGACGCTTCCGCCCCCAAACTTGACAGTTTTCTTAGTACACTTTGCACTTAATCTTTCACCAATACGTCTCTTTACATTGTTTTTTCCATCATTTCCAAATAAATTAAACTTGCTTTCATCACTGAAAAATACTTTTGCCCAATTTCCATATGTCCAAATTACATACCTGTTTGCAAACTCTAATCTCTTCTTCTTATTCTTCGAACTAACAAGTGGTTTCTTCCCTGGGGTTCGATTAAACAGTCCTATTTCTTGCAGTCGTCTACAAACAGTCTGTCATGACACATTAACACATGAGGTACTATTCATAACCCTTTTAATTTCTGTGCGAGACTTAAAACGGCCCTTTAATGACATACGCTGCATTATTCGATCTTCTCTTGCCGAAGTTTTGCGGGGTCTGCCGGTTTTAAAAGCACTAACTATTTTGCCAGTATCATTGTAGGATTTAACAACCCTGCATACAACACTCTTGGAACGTTTCACTTTCTCTGAAATCTCTCTAATGGTGTGCTTTTCCTTGTGTAGCTTCACAATAGCTTGTCTCATAGAGTAATCAAGTTTTTGGCGTTTCGCCATGGTGCCGGCTGATGCAACGTTTACAAATGACTAAGTAAGACTTATTCTTTAGAGGAAATCAAAACATTTGAATATAGCATACTGTTTACATTGTTTTTCTCAATTTTGTCCCTTACTTTTGGACGATCCTATTTTGAAAATAAATAAATAATTGTTATAATTTATTTTCTATCCTTTGCAAATGATTCAAATTTTAGTATGTTATTATGGATGATAACGACTACCAGTTGTCAAAATTTCAGCTTTTCACAGTTGTTATTTCTAACAAATATTAGGTTTTAAAATTTTGTCCCTTAGTTTTGGACGCTACTGTATATTTACTGT
>CAHIKZ030002157.1:270000-297500 GCA_903632075.3 Acanthosepion pharaonis
AATTAAATACTGATGTTAATGTGATTAATGGTGAAATTACTTCGCTAACAAGACCTAATGAAATATTAATTTACTATCAATTCCTTGAATAATAAAATCCTTATAGTTTCTTCAACTGACTTTTTCACTGCCTGAGAAAACCATTTATTGGTGGAAATTGTGGTAGCAGAAAGGGTTGGTGTGTTTATTATTTTAAATATATATATATATATATATATATATATATATATATATATATACTATGCTGGTATAATAAATGACACAATATGATTGTGAAAAATAATTAGGAACATAGTATGGTTGTTAGTCACTAAATAATACCATTTCACAAATAGAAGTAAAAAGATGACTATATAATCAATAATTTTTAAAGTGTGAAAATTTAATTAAAATAAAAGAATTGAAATAAAGTGCCGAAAAATTAAACTGTTTTTTCTTTGTATTCTTTTTTTCATAAATTCATATGGGGATTTGGTGTGGAAGAAACAAAAACTTTGTATCGTTCTCACATAACATGAGCTGACCAGAATTCTAATCCCAGAAAATGCTGGAGAGATTGTCTGCAAGCAAATTCATTAATTCATTTCAATTCCTTGTTGTAGATTATTCAACTCAAGTCGTAACAATCTCATCAAAATCAATTTATTAACAGACAGAAAATAAATTGGTAAAGTCAAAATCACAATGGCTTATTTTCACATATGGATGGAGAATATTTTCACCTGAGAAACAATTTATCTCCTCCATTCACACTTGCATGTATTGTTTTGTAGTTGAGCAAAAAGCTGCTGGCTTTCATTTTTTTTTTCTAAGCTAAAAATATTAGTTGCTTTTAATAATTAAAAGAGTAAAACATTGATTTTAATAAAGAACATTTCATTTTGTTCAGCTACAGTGGGGTAATAGATAGTGGCTTGGATTGAGGAATCGGAGAGCCAAGTTTGAATTTCAGTCGAATCAATTACATTCACTTACATGCTAATACCATTGAGAAAGGTATGAATCTTCTTCTTTCTCCAGCTATGGGTAAATAGCAGGACAGACTATGTTCTATAGCCTTAGATATCAACTGGTCTATTGCAGAAAGAAATGACAACTTACTGAAGGAAAAAATCTGCCTCGTCAGTCATGTATCGAAAGATACATGATCACCTAAGCTTATATTATGCATGGCACATAACAGACTGATCTTCATAATACCATCCACAGAGGATGCAAGCTTTCTCATCAAAGAAATTAAAAGTTTCTTCTTATTAAGAGAATACTGATAAGTGGAAAAGCCGGAATTAGCCCCCTCCAAGAATGTACAAGAATGTTTAGCCTACTTTAGAATAAGTCCTATGTTATGATTGGAGCTACCTTCTCTTGGGATAAAATAGTTTTTTTTTTTCTATTCTGTCAAATTAAAGTGAACATTCAACCATCACAGTCCTGCATCAAGGTCAGAATGTCATTATGGTTGCATTCTGTGTCATAACATAGCTGGTCAATATAAGTTCCTGGGGGACTAGCACATCTTGCTTTATGGCTAAGTGTTCAGAGTAGTAGATCACTTGCAAGTTCTTGTTTTGCTTGCCAGTAGTGTCCTGTAAAATGCATTCTACATTCACATAAGATTGTAGAAATATCTGGGATGGATCCATAGAGTGGGGATTTTGTTGGATGTTCTCTCCAAGAAATGTTAAGTCTAGCTCTCAGAATCTGAGTGCAGGTTTCATCAAAGTGTAGACTCTAGTTTTAATTAATGTACAAGCAGTGGCACCAAACATTAAAACTGCCTCTACAGTGGTGTGAATGAATATCCATTTGAGGTTGTCCTGATCTACAAGACAACCTCAAACAGTATAAAATAGGCTTGTCTAAACTATACCCCAATGATAGTTTATTCTCCATTTTTCTTTTACATTTAGTATTAAAAACTGTCTTTCTTAATGCCAATATTGGGCAAAATGGCCATTCTTCATGTATTTTGAACAAAATCAATAGCCATTCAGAACTTACAAATGTATAATTAATACTGATGTAGTAGGCCAGATTAAATCCCTCCCTGAATTTATCTAAGTCCAGTTTAACTTAGTCTAGAATAAAGCCAAGATGTGATTGGACCTGGCCTACTTCATGCTTCAGGTGTTTAGAATAGCTTATTCTAAAGTATACACACCTAGTTTTGTTTCTAACTTCATTTGCTGTCTCGGCCTTCATCTATGACTGCCATAAAGTTTCTTCCCTGTTCTTTTTCTATAAATATTTTCATGGTAATTATTCCAATGAAATCTTTTTTATGGTACCTAGACTTTATGAATTTAAGCAAAGTAATATATTTACAGCAAGGTCTCATCAATTTACAATTGAATTGGCTAGATGTAACCATAAGTTCTGTGCTAACTTTCTTTTCTTGCAATTCTCACTTGTATAACTCTCTTCTGGCTCCATGCTTTCCAGCTAACTTTGATCTTTAGACATTTAACTGCAATGTCAATGATTATCTACAGCCTTCATGATTACTCTTCTATTGTTCTCACTCTGTAATAATGGTTCTATTTTCTAATTCTTTTACACATGGCAACTGCCTTGCTTGCGGTAAATTCAATTAAAAAAATTATCAACAACTGTTTTTCATAAGTGGAGTCCTATGTGATAGCTTCAGGTAATATTGACTGATATGAACTCATTTAGTTGTAATCAGGTAAGAATGTTAAAACAACATTGGTCAATCATAAATATAACTACATTCATTTTAACCAAAATCAATACAGATCTTATAAATGTGCAGCCAAGGAATCAAAATAAAATTGATGGCTGTAGAACTCTTTGCTGATGTATGATATGTCATGATCCATAGTATCTGCTATTATCATCTGTGGATAAAAAAACAGGTACTATGTCTGACTGCTTCAAAGTGCATGGCTCACATAATTTAATAGTCACTGTGCATTTTTTGGCAGCTGACCCAGCCTGACATTTGGCAATGGCTTTTGAAGTATTAGCATTTTTATCAATTCACCATTGCTGACCAGGTTGCCAACCTAGGATACAGGGGTCAGTCTCTCCTGCCTTTTAAGTTATATTCACCTCATTATAGCAGAAAAGGTATTGGTATATTCTTACCTGATTTGGTATATTATTCCCAAGTAAATTTTATACCTGCAGACATGAACCGGCCTAGCCTTATGTAATCATTTTTACCTCATCAAAAACAAACAAACAGAAAGCAATATACAATAGTAGCAGATAGCTTTGCTTCTTGTCTGGTTTACTCTCCTCCTCAGTCTTTTGAACAAGAGTAAAAAGGTTTATCTCTTGTTTGCTATTTAGGATTGGCTTTCTGAGAGTTCCTTCTAAAGTCCACATCAACTTCTTTTCTTGGATTTATGTTGTTTCTAATTTTCATAAACAACATTCACAATGTCATCACATTGCCGAGGACTTTTTTTTTATTTACATCATTCGGACTATTGTCCTCATCTTTGTTGCCATATTTATTACAAAGCTTTGGCCTTCAGGTGGTTGGAATGTCAAACTTTATTTCTCTCACTGGGGTAGACTGTTCTAGTTCCATGTGTCATGTTTTTTAATGGATGTCAGTTATCAGTTATCTGAAAGTTCTCCACTGCCTTAACCAGGTATTGAACTCACATTCACACCTGTTACTGGATCTAACTAATGACTTTATCCACTGTGCTATGTGTCCTTGAGGACATCGGTGTATGAATGTCTGGGTATTATAAACCTAATGTCTTCAGCAACCGATTTTTACCAGAGCTTATATCGCAATTTTTGTTGTTATTGCTTTTCTCTGGCACTTACTGGTTCCCATATTTTATTCATTTCTATGCTTGATCAGCTCAGGAGATTTTTGTGGCCTAGCATATGTACTGATTCCTTAAGTATAGAACAGTTCAGTTCGACATTCCAACCACCTGAAAAAGACCAGAGTGTACAACAACCTAAACGTTGTAATAAATATGGTGACAAAAATGAGGACAATAGTCCGAATAATGTAAATAATGTACATAATACCTCATCTCAGAAATAGAGACAGATACTTTTTTATTATTCATTTTACCCCAACCAAGCTTAGAATGCCACTAGTATACAGGGGTTACAGGGAGTGAAAGTGGGAGAAAAGAATGGGTCTAGGAAGGATTAAGGAAAGGATAAAAGAGGAATGAGATCCAAGAAGATATAGAATGGCAAATGACAGGGCATTTAAATTTTTGAAAATTTTAGTCATCGGGGAAGCAAGTAAATGGAAGGGAGTTCCACAGTGGGTAAGTGCAAGAAAAGAAACTTTTGCTGTAGAAGTGACAGTTACATTTAACTATTTCAACAGTAAAAGGATAGGATCTATATGCCAATCTAGTACTCCTGCCTTAATAATAATACTGATTGGTTTGAAAAATTGTAAAATTGGCAGCTGATCACAAAAAAAGCCTAAAATCTGTTGTTAACTATAACAAGAAGTGTCTTGTTAATTTAAATGTCTACAAAAAAAAATACTTCTCACTATTAATCAACTGAGAGAACCTTTTCTGACTTCCATCAGCATGGAGGATGTTAACCTCTAGGAGACTGACTCATTGCCCCTTCTTTGGCTAACATTTTCCACTGATATGAAGTGGAAAGATTATATTGAATCAATTGTTATGTCTGCTGCTAGTAAAATTGGTTCACAGTGTCATGCAAGACAACTTTTTCACTAGAATCTACCTTACACATTTATAAGTCTCCCATTCATTCATACATTGAATATTGCTACCACATCAGGTCTGGTACTTCTGATATGTATTTAGAGATTCTAGATAAAATACAAAGAAACATCAGCAATATTATTATTCCTGACCTGGCATCTCAGCTTCAGTCTTTTTCCCACTGCCATAACATTGTTTCACACTGTCTTTTCTAAAGATTTTCCTGGTAATTGTTCTGATGAGCTTTCCTCTTTGATACCTAGAATTTAATTTATGAATTTAAGTGCAGTACTAGATTGGCAGGTAGGTCCCATCATTTTACAGTGCTAAAGCTGTTTACTATGAAAGGATACATACACAGAAAAGCAACTTCCACCTTTACATACAAAAACTTGTTTGTAAAAAGTATAAATAAATTCAAATATTTATACAGACATATATATATGTGTGTGTGTGTGTGTGTGTGTGTGTGTGTGTGTGTGTGTGTGTGTGTGTGTGTGTGTGTGTGTGTGTGCATGTATGTATTTTCTTTTAATCATTTCACCCTAAGCAAGGTAATAAAGCTACTCAAATGCAAATGGTGACTGTGTGTGAAAGTATATGAGAAAGAAAAACATTATTAAGAAGAGAGAACAATAAAAGAATAGGAATTATAAAGCAGACGTTAAGGACTGATATTGCATTTAAATTTTTGAAGATCCATATTGAGAGGAAATCAAGAAGCTGGAAAAGACTTCTGCAAGCAAGGATTGCAAATGAAGAAACTCTTAGCATAAAACTTACCATTACAATTAGCCATTTCAATTGTAAAATGATGAGAGCTTATCACCAATATCTTATAATTAATTATTAATATGATATAATTATATTATAGTAATGGTAAGTGAAAGACTTTCATAAATTTCAAATGACTGTAACATTAACTATTCAGACAATAAATACTGAATATTGCTTTGAATGGAAAAGGCCAATCACACTATCATTAATTCCAATTGTCTTTCTGTATAAAGTAAACATCTTAACGAAACTAGCATTTATTATTTTTCAGTGTGAAATTCTTAGTTCCAGCAATATCAGCTGATCTATTTAGTTTATTTTTTATCTGAATCTGATCATGTAATTTTTTGTAGGATTTAAAATGAATAACAGTTAAAAGGAATCATCCTTAGAAAGAAGAGGAGTTATTCCTCTTATTTTGATAGTGTCTTATGCAGTAAATATAAAACACTTGCTCATTGGTCAAAATTAATGTAGTATAGGCAAAAACATCATACAGAACCTTAATGAATCTACTGCTAAAGTATACTGTGAGGCTAAAAGTTAGATGATAGTGTTAGACATTTTCATGATGGTCGTCCTCGAGTATAGAATCCAGAGGTTGGCAGTGAATATTTCAGAGACAGTAGGAAAGCTTAGTTCAGGTTCACAGTGGATATCACAGCAGAGTGTAGTTCTTCCTTCTGTTGTGTTCGCCTGACAAGTTGGCTCTGGTCCTTCTGGTAGGAAAAACAAAGATGGCCGCCTTTATACACAACGGATACAGTGTTCTGCGGCTCTTGATTGGCTAATCTTCTATTGGTAGACTATAAAGGGAAATAAGTCATTCTGACTCGCTCACTAGTCATATCTAGTATATACACAAAAAACTGTAACAGATAGATCGTTAAAAAGACTTATATTAAAAAGTCTGTAAGTCTCCTTTGTTTATTTTTATCCTTTTGTTTTTGCTATTTTTTGTATGTTTGTATTTAATGAGTATATACCTATAAATTTTTTTGTATTTTTCTCTTTCACAGACACCTGGTTCAAATGGACTAATTTCATTATTTGGTTTCTGCATTAAATAA
This sequence comes from Acanthosepion pharaonis, assembly GCA_903632075.3. Classification (NCBI taxonomy): domain Eukaryota; kingdom Metazoa; phylum Mollusca; class Cephalopoda; order Sepiida; family Sepiidae; genus Acanthosepion; species Acanthosepion pharaonis. The sequence goes on from CAHIKZ030002157.1 coordinate 276,539, forward strand.
CCATAAAGTCTCCAAGAAATTCTGAATAGTATCAATCCAATGTATGCAAAAAAATAGACTCAAAAAGAGTAAAACCATCAGAGAACTAAAAGCATACTTAGTTAACATCATGGGAATGGCTTCTCAAAATACAAAGGGACAACTCAAAACAAGACTCACTAAGGTACCAGATAAGGCAAACCCAGCAAAAGTCATACCCAGACCTGTGACACTACCTAATCTGCTTTCTGTAACTACTTCATTCGCAAGGAGAATCTCCTGTCAACATCTATACCATTGTAGGGATGCAAAAGACAATTATCTTCCTTTGGTTCTTCATAGAGAAACAAAAGTGGCCATTCCATCAGTCATCTTCCAGGTGTCAAATGGAGTAGGTGCTTTGTTATCCAAAGCTAAATCTACCCAGCCCAAACTGAAGCTAAAGCTGCCACCTCCAGCCAGTTGTTATATGGTATAGCTTACAACGCCATGGTACTGTTAACCACTGGGAATATGTCTTCACCAGGTATAAAAACTATCTCTAGCTTGCAGTCTTCAAGTTGAAAAAACCCATAGCTTTCAATTTGATCAAATCTGGAACTCTAAATATGGCTTCTCCAGAAACACAGTAGAATACTCTGGTTTTTATAATTCCTGTTGGTAACTATTACAAGTAAGACTATATCTTTCGATTCCATTTCACACTGCTTGTTGTGTAGACATGTGTTGTAGCTTCTATGCATGGTCAAATGTGAATATGTGTTTATAATTTTGTTTGGCATTCTTTTCTTTTAGCCAGTCTGTTCTGGGAATAAACTTTTCTTCTATATCTCATGACATATTATTAGCCTTCATTAATCTCAACAAATAGTTGCTATCATCTAAATATCATCCAATTTGTCATGCCATTAAAGAATCTTTTAAACCCAACAGGGCAAAAAGTATACCAGCCGCAGAGCTGATCAAAGGGATCATGGATCTCCACAATTTTCTTACTCCTGCAGCTTAAGCAAACCTTGTCTGCTTATTACCCATCTCAGCTCTTGTTTTACCGTCCATTTAAACAAGCTCATTGGGTATGTTACTAAATGCATTCCCCGGTCCTTCTTGCCTTTCGTGTATTCTGTGTGTGTTAAATTCTCAAAGACATCTCTCTTCATTATGAGTCCATGATATTTCAATTCTTTCTTCCTAATTGTAAGTACAAGTGCCGTTTATTTTTATTTATTTCTTCTGTAAAGAGGTTTCACAAGACATATTGAAGGCAAGAGGGACAGAAAAAAGCAGTGCATGTGCAACAAGAACAGGAAATTGTGAAGAGCCATGAAAACCTACAGTCTGAAGGGACACAGCATAAAAAGAAGTTTCTTTTAATGTCTCTATCTACTTTCCATAATATCAACTTTATAAGCTCTTCTTCAACTGACCATTTCAACAAACTTGTTAAGTACATTATTTAATGTTTTCCTCTGTCCTCCCTGTTTTCAGTGTGACCTGTGTGTGTCAAATTCTCAAAGCTCTCTTTCTTCATTATGTGTCCATGAACTTTCAAATCTCACTTTCTAATTGTAAGTATAAGTGCCATTTATTTTTATTATTTTCTTCTGTAAAGATATTTAATGTATCATTAGTTCTTTTTTTTAACATCTCTATCTACTTTCCAAAGAATCAACTTTGTACGCCCAGATTTTTCTTTAGAAGAAACAAGACTAAAAGTTCATATCATTCAGATCAGTGTGAAATTGTTGGCTGGTATAATATCAGTTGATCTGCATAGTCCGTTCTTTATTTACATACTTTCTGTTCAGTTAAAACTGAATCCGATCGTATAAAAGTACTATTTCCTTAAAGCATTTTTAACACTTGTGTAAAAACATAAAAAGCATTTTTTCTTTGGGCAAATGTGCGCGTCATTGTGTCAACATCCTTGCATGAAAATATGAGAGTGTTGAAGAAAATGCTGCCAAAAAGTTTAAAAAGATTAAGGAACTTAAGGCAAAAAAAAAAGATTTCTTAAAGCAAATATGATAGAAAATGAGCTTCTTTATTTTCTCTTTGAGTTTCCGACGAGACATAGGAAATGTTGGTGACATAGATTCGATCAAACTGTCGAAGATATTGACACAAGCACATGCACGCACACACACAGATGATGAGATAAAGTGGGAAAGCTACAAACAATATATTCTGACCTGGAGAAACAGAAACCAACTGACTTTTGGTGAAACACGTCATTTATAGCTTTTACACTTTGTCTCATCTTCACTCACACACAAACGTATATATATATAACAACAAGAACAAAATCTATTTCCATACCTGAGGATGTCTGTAGGAACAGACAAAAGCTTATAAAAAATTAAAAAGACCTTATGCAACTGGAATTTGTAAACAGGGATCATATCATTCATATACATGTTCGGGGTTGATGTATCTTAATTTTTGTATGAATGATTCATGAATATATATATATATATATATATATATATATATATATATATATGACTCTCTCATTGTATTTGACATATAAGGGTTAAGCAGTTCAGTTCCAAGGAACTGACAGTCATACACCAGCACATGCGATTTGACTATAGTGGTGAAGGTTTTGTGCAGAACCATCCTCATTTTTTGAAGGACTGAATACAGAGACCTGGTACACTACATGACTCAAGGTTCTCAGATGACCCTCCGCAGGTTTTGAATTCAGAGTTGTTCTTCCCTTAGACAAGTTGCTATCCAAGGCTATAGAACCCAGTCTGTCCTGCTATTTACCCATAGCTGTAGGGAGAAGAAGAGGATTCATATCTTTACTAAGGGTATTTGCATGTAAGTGAATGTAATGGATTTGACTGGAATTCGAACTCGGCTCTCTGATTCCTCAATCTAAGCCGCTATCTATTACTCCACCATGACTCCACATGGTGTAGTAATATATATATATATATATGGGTAAAAATAATATAATAATAGTTGGCCATTCATGTTCAAGGATACCCATCTACTGGGGCGAGTAGCTAGCCAATCCCTATTGTAGACGCTCGTTCAGGCACATTTGTGGTTGCTCAACACCCACAGAGCCCACCTGTGGTTTATACCGCAACTATGCTGAACAGACCTTAGTTACAGTTTCTGGGAGAGAGCGTGTTATCTAGTGTGATCAACAACTTGAACAAGGCCTGTCTGCTCAAGCCCTTGGCTATGATGACTTGTGGCTTTATGCTAGAACAGCTTTCAATGGACCCCAAGAGTTCTGTCTACCCAATTTAACTCACAAGGCTTGGGTCAACCTGTGGTATGGTTTTCAGGCACTTTCCTCTATTTTGATAACATCAGGAAGTCTCCTTCCTGACAAATCGACCATGGTGAGATTCAAACCAGGGTCTCATGATTGGAAAGCAAATGTTTTAACCACTTGGCAATGTATATACAGTGTATCACAAAAGTGAGTACACCCCTCACATTTCTTCAAATATTTAAGTATATCTCTTCATGGGACAGCACTGAAAAAATTACCTTTTGACACAATGAAAAGTAGTCCGTCTGCAGCATATATAACAGAGTTAATTTCTTTTCCACTCAAAATAACTCAAAATATAGCCATTAAAAGCCATTTTTTAAAGAAATGCATGGCTGACCCAAACTTTTCCCCTGTAGTGCATATGTTGTAAATGAACCCTGAAGATAAAAACCTGTATTAAATCAATTACAATCACTTTCAAAATTTTTTTATCAAGCTGGAATAAAAATATTAATTAAAAATTAAATTTAAGATGTGCAAAAGTAAGTGAGCACTTACATTTAATATTTGGTGACTGCTCCTTTTGAGGTTACAATGTCTTTTTCTATAATTTTGAAGAAGTTTCTGGCAGTAGTGAGTACCAATTTTTGACTATTCTTGGCAAAATACACACAATTGCTCTATTTTACCTGCTTTCTTTCATTTGAATCACAGATTTTCAATTAGGTTTAGATCAGGACTTTAACTAGGCTGTTGCAAGACTTGAAATTTCTTTTTTTTTTCTTTGAGGATTTGCTTTGATACTTCAGATCATTGTCTTGTTGGATGATCCAGCCCTGACATAAACCCAACTTTTGAACTGAGGGCAACAGACTTTTGTTCAAAATTGCTTCATATCTTGCAGAGTCCATTGTGCCATCAATGCATACTGTTTCGCCTGTTCCAGCTGCAGCAAAGCACCCCCAAATCATAATGCTGTCACTGCCATGTTTAATCCTTCTCAAAAGTCATATTAGGAGCACACCAGATATACCATGTCATGTTCCTCGCCAAAAGCTCTAGTTTTATCACATCTGACCATAAAAATTTTTGCCAGAATATTTCTAGCTTATTAGTATGAACTTAGGCATAGTTGAGGTAGGCATACTTGTGGTATTTCATAAGCAATGGCTTTTTCTGCCATGAAGATCAGCATGGTTCAGATATGTTTGCACTGTAAATGTATGTACATTGATTCCAACATTGGCCAGTGAGCATTGGAGAACCACAAAGATCATAGCAGGATTTTCCTGGGATTGCCAAACTAGATGTCTACTTGCACTTGCTGTTGTTTTTCATGCATGGCCACTTCTTTATTATGGTGCTGTCATACCAAAGGCCTTCCATTTGAGCAGTCACCAAATATTAAATGTTAATGATTATTTTCTCTTTAATATTTTTATTCCAGCTTGATAAAAAGTTTTGAAAATGGCTGTAATTGATTTAATAAAGGTTTTTCTTAAGGAATATATAGTTTAATTAAAATTTGTTGATTATCTGGAGAAAAGATGATTTTTTTTTAATATTATCTTAGGGGTTCACTTACTTTTGCACAGCACTGTATATATCACAAATATATAGTTTTGAGGTATGCTATATTTATGGGTACATTGCTCAATATCAGGGATAGAGTATATGTGTATGGATATAAAAGTGGACACAGAGTGTCAGTATCCACTTTTATATTTATAAAACTGTTGTGGTAGGATCCACCTAATTTGCATAGTGGAGTACCGACCATATAAATATGGTTGGTACCGGGAAGAGAGGGAGGAATCAAGAGATTCAACCAGAGACTCTGCCCGACTGCGACTCAGTCAACACATTCTCCAGGGACGGTCTTACCAGGAATATACAAAAGACTATATGTAAATATTGTGCACACTTTCTTGTTTCAATACATTTTGTTCTAAGTACATTTTGTGTTGCATTATTATTCCATGCATTAGTCAAGTTTCAACAAAAACATATATTTAAATACAGTGTTCGATAAATTGTCGTCTAACTTATGCAAAAATGAAAATAACACTGACATTTCATTTTGACAGATATATTTATCAAAATTACACAAAAATATCTTGATATACTAAAGAGTAAATTTATGCAATAAAATTATCATAGGCTTCAACTATGGCTTCCAGACGACTTCGGAATCTCCTGCATCTCTTCTGAAGAGTCTCTCTGATTAAGCTAGTGAATGCTGCCATAATGCTTGCCTTCAGTTTTTTTTCCTGTTACAGGGAGTTTTGTTGCTCTCTTGCTCAACTGTACCCACCAAACAATAATCAAGGATTTTGTTGTCTGGGAAGTTAGGTGGCTAGATGTAAGGTGTGATATGGTTACAGAAATTGTCTGACAGCCATGACTGGGTTCTCCTGCTTATATGGCATGGTGCAGTGTTTTGTTGCCAGACATAGGGTCTTCCAGCAGCCACCCTCTTGACCTAGGCAACAATGCCTCCTCAATGTAGACATCCATGTTGAGTCCAAGGCCCTGTGTGAAGATGAATAGAGGCATAATGTCACCATCAATAGTGATCACTCCAAACACCTTTATAATCACAATTAGACTCATCCAATTCTTTCCAAATTCTCTGTGCTTTCGTCACTCAGATTGACCTTCAAACACACTGAAATGTTCATAATGGAGCTTCTGGCATGAGTTCCAAGCAGTACAGCAAGTTGTTTCCAAATTTCTCGTCAAGTGAATTGTGTCATGATGCTCTTTTACTCACAGGCGGTGCACAACTGACCCTGCTCTACTGTACAGTCAACAAAATAAAAAAAAACAAAGTGTATGTGTAAAATTAAAAATATAAAATGTCAACAATATACAATATATATAAGTAAAAATTTCAGATAGATTGTATCTGTAAACTGGAAAATATGAATAAAGATAAAAGGAAAACTTATCTTGACACATTTTATCACAGCAAATATAAGGATCTTATTTCATTTATATAAAATATCAAAAATGTTATTGGCTTTACAAAATTTTTAGGTATAGGAGGGCTCATGAATATTCATCAGGTTAGCAAAAATGTCTGTCAAGTTCTTCGATGTGAGGTGATACAGTTCAGTGCCAAATAAAGAGGAGGTATTTTTTATGTATGTATATATATGTGAATTAGTATTTAAATTATTTTGGATTGGGATTGATTTATGTGTTATATATTATATATGTATATATCTGTGTGTCTGTGTGACAGAAGGACAGAGAAATAGAGGCAAGTTTGCAAAATTTTTCCTCTAAAAAGAAACCCTCCAAAAATATGCCAATGTTTGACCATTTGGGCAGATTTGAGGAAATGGATTGGCCCAAGAATTTTCAGCACCCCTTCATCTCTACATCCCCCACCTATAAACACTTATATTTAAGCACTGCAGATTCTGATTGTCAGTGTATTGTAGGTGGACATATTTATTAGTACAAATGTTTCTTTTTTCAGTCCATAAAACATTCATTCATCAAAATTTATGTTGATTAAACTTATATGCTTATATATTTGTCTATTCCCAAGAGAACATTACTTGGTTTTGAATTATCTAAAGAAAAACACAAAAGCGCACACACACACACACACACACACACACATAGATATATATAAATATATATAATAATGATTGTCATCCATCAAATATATATATGTGTGTGTATGCACATACATAAAATGCACACACATGCATATATATATTTGATGGATGAGAATAATATATATATATGTGTGTGTGTGTGTGGATGTGTATGTATATGTATTACTTTTCCACTTCAGTTTTATTTTCCTCTTCCAATATACTTATGATCTCAATAGACAGTTATGAATTTGCCTATATTTGTTTGGATGTGTATGGGAGAGGAGAAGTGATAAAATAATTTGTATCGACGAGAAAATGTTGCAGGAGAAAGGGCAAAAAAAAAGATGAACCAATTGGTAGAAACATCAAAAGAAATTCGTTTTTTTTTTCCCTGCACAAGTTTGACCTTGTGTATATTGCCAGAGAAAATTCAAGCGCTGCAAGGTTTGAGAGATGTGTTATTTAATTGGCCAAGTGCCTGTGTTTATCAATAACAGAATCTGATTCTTTCCAAAATATATCTTGACAAGATTCATAGCAATATCGGATCTTCTGGTTTCCCTTTCCTTGGGAGCATCTCCGAAGATCGGCCACTAAACCTTTTTGGATCGGATTGCGCATTTGGAAGGTGAGAGATTTCAGAGATTATAACACACAAACATATATATATATATATATATATATATATATAGAGAGAGAGAGAGAGAGAGAGAGAGACAGTCAGACAGATCGACAGATATATATATATATATATATATGATAAAAACAAAATATAGTTTTATGGTATGCTATATTTATATGGAAAATGGTTCAATTTCAGAGAAAGCATATGTATATTTGTCTGGGGTGGAAATCCTAGTATGCAGCATTTTTGGAAAGTTCCTGAAAACAAAACCACTTACAGGTTAATCCAAGCCTTGACAGTCAAGTTGTTTAGACAGAACCGTTTGGTAGCCACCAATGGCTGTGCTAGTGTAAAGTTAGAAGTTATTATAACCGATGGTGTTGAGCATGATGATCTTGTTCAAAAAATGGATTGCATTAGATTATGCTCTCTCCCACAAACTGTAACTAATTTCCACTCAGCCTAATTGCAGTATCAACCATGGGTGAAATCTGGGGGTTGTGCATGTGTCTATAATTGGGATTTGCTAGTCACCCTGGCAGATAGGTAGTTTTTGTTTCTGTTTTTTTTAATCATTCCACCCCAAGCAAAGCTACTAGTGCACAAAGGATTACAGGGAGTGAAAGTGAAAAGAGAAGACTGAGAATAAGTAGGATAGTGGAAAGGACAAAAAAAATGAATGAAAAGTTTTGTGGAGAGGATTGAGAAAAGGATAATAAAGGAGCAGGGTTCAAGAGGACAGAAGATGGTGATTCATGTTGCATTTAAATTTGTTGAAGATTGTAGTTATCAAGAAGCAAGTAAATGGAAGGGAGTTCCACAGGTGAGAAGTGTGATAAAAAGAAACTGTTAGAATAGAAATGGTGGTTGCATCTAGCTATTTCAAACTGTAAGACCTAGTTCCCAATCTAGTAGCATGCTTAAATTCATATAGTTGACGTACTAGGAAAAAAACTCATCAGAACAGTTGCCATAAAAGTATTTGTAGAACAGACAAAGAAAAGTCATGTCACATTGGTGAGAAAGTGACTGAAGTCAAGATGCTTCATCAGGATCGATGGTATTACAGACCCTTTGAATTTTGTCAAGAATCTAGAGATGTACAGCAGGAGCATCAAACCAGATATGTTACGGGTATTCAATGCATAGATGAATTATTGGAATTATAAATGTTTCAAAATGGATTCAGTAGTATATTGCTCCCTGCATCATTGAGGTAGGGTTTGTGGATACTGATGCCACACATGACAACAGTGGTTATGGAGACTGTGCAATTTTTATCCTTAGCTTGTATGTCCAGACACCAACATTAAATTGACATTATCATATAGAGATTGATCAAGATATTCTTGGTGTTTATTTTATAGGAAACTTTGGTAGGAAGTGAGGGAAAAGAAACTGTTGGAGTAGAAGTGATGATGCTTTTAGCTATTTCAACAGTAAAAGGGTGGGACCTACATGCCAGTCTAGTAGCACACTTAAATTCATGTATTCATGGCACCAGGGAGAAAAGTTCGTCAAAGCAGTTGCCATGAAAATATTTGTAGAAAAGACAGAGGGAAGCCACATCACATCGGTGTAAAAGTGACTAAGGTCAAGATGCCTGCTGCGCTCAGAAACATGTCCATAGAGATTATTTTGCCTCTTTCTTTTTTCTTCCTCTTCTTCTTATCATTGTTTACTGAGAATTTTGTCAATTGCACTTAAGCAAGGACAAAAAAGTATGTCCAGGAAATTATCAATATTATCTTGTTTATTATTAAAGCCAATACTAGGCTAAGAGGATCTCCTTAGTAGACTTAGCATAGATACATATATAATAAGGGAACCATCAATAAAAAAAAATACAAATGACAGCAAGGCTTCAACAACAGCAGCAGCAGCTGCAGTAGAAGAGATATATGTCAGTGAGTAGAGTTAGCTATGACAAGTAGCATCAGAAGAAGCATTCATCAGCATGCAGGTTAGGTTAAGCTTAAGCCTTCAAGTACTTCACTCAGAATTGTCCATGGTGGATCAAAGTGTTGGCTCATGGATTTAGTGACACTGTAATTGTGAGTTCAAACCCTTGAACTGGGCAGTGTGGACTTGAAACGAGGTGAACCACAACTGAGCAAAACTAAATAAAAATTCAGTGAGACATACCTCAATATGGCCAGCGGAATGAGAACAATCTAAGTTAAATAAAAGGTTCAGTTTAAAATCCCCTGAGAACACAACAGCTAAAACATTGTCACAATAACAGCAAGGATGAGGTTAATAGTCTGCCTGTTTCAGAATTTACACTTGGGTTTTTTGTTTTTTTTCTATATGAAGGTTTGTTTGGCACTGATTCTTTATTCTACAATGATATTTTCCCTGATTACCTCCCAGAAATGGCAATTGTCTCTTTGTATGAGTTTCCTTAAAACTTCCTATTGGCTCACATGTTCCATCCATCCATGATATTCCCAGCATTCACCATTAGAACAATATCTGGGCAGCTTCAAGTTTCTTTTTCATGTTTGTAAAACTGTCTCACATTCACTGCCATATACAGGGTTGCTTGAAATCTTGTAAACCTTCCCAGATATTGCCATTGTTATTGTGAAAATATTTAAAATAACCACATGCAAAAGTATGTGAACTGCTCTGTATTAGTGAAGTCAAGTAGGTAATAAATTCAGCTGAAAGACATTAGGGTGCTTAATTATTCAATTTAAGCTGACCAATCAAACACAGCATCCTTAGTAAATTAGTTTGGCAACATTGATTAAAAGAAAGGGAAAACTAGCTAAGCATCTCCAATGCCAAGTTATAACCTCACAGATCAACAAAATTGAGAGGAAAGGAGATATCTGAGAACATCAAGAAGTTAATGACATTCTGCCATTCTAGGGGTGAGCTATAGGATCATATAAAAAGGATTGCAGTTCCATCCATCCACATGAATGTCACTCTAATAAGAAATGGGTAATCATCAAAACTATGGTCAAGAAACACTAGAAAAATAATACATCAGATAAAGGTCAACTCACACATCACCTCAAGATAATATCAGATCTGAGGGAGCATCTGGCATAAATGTATAGGGGTGAGCTGAAAGTTCATAGGTTGACTATGAAGATTGTTGTTAAAGCTGTGAAATCTTGCATACATTAAATTTAACTCTTCTTATTAATAACTGCATTGTTTCTATTAGGTAAATTGATATCTGACTGTTCGAAGAACACTTCAAATGCAACTAGTAGTGACTTCTCTGGAAAATGGACAAAATTTAGCATTGTGGTGTTATCACATACTTGCAAAAACAATTTGTAAAGTAGACATTCCAAGTAATGAACATATTTTAATTATTTAAAAAATAGGGATTTATTTCCCTAAAATTAGAAATCTGACATGTGCAAAATTATGCCAACTCTGTATTAGTGAAGTCAAGTAGGTAATAAATTCATCTAAAACATATTTGGGTGTTTAAATATTCAATTTAAACTGACAAAAAAATTAGACATCCTTAATAAATTGGTTTGGCAACATTGACTAAAACAGAGGGAAAACCAGCTAAGCATCTCTAATGCTAAGGTGTAACCTCACAGATCAACAATGCCAAAAGGAAAAGAGATGTCTGAGGACATCAGAAGAAGGTACTGACTTTCACCCATCTGGGGAAAGCTCTAAAACCATATCAAAATGATTGAAGCTCCATCCATCCACTGTAAAACAAATAATTTACAAATGAAGGACATTCAGCACAACCAAAATACTGCTTAGAAGTGGATGTCCATCAAAATTATGATAAAGAAACACTAGTAAGTATAATAAATCCGGTAAAGTTCAATCCGCACATCACCTTGAGAGAGTTTCAGACTTCTCTGGCAGCAACTGGAATAAATGCATATGCGCCTCCCATCAGACTAAAATTGAATGGCTATAGCATTCATTGAAATATTGCTAGAAAGAAACCTCTTCTCTCAATGAAGAAAAAAGCTGCCTGTTTAAAGTTTGTCAGAGAACAGTTGAACAAACCAGAGGCCTTATTGAAGTCGATTCTCTGGGGAGATGAGTCAAAGATAGAATTGTTTCATCAAAATCAAAACTGTTATCTTTGGAGAAAAGTCAACACTTACTACCAAGCAAAGAACATCATTCCAATGGAGAAGCATAGTGGTAGAAATGTTAAGATCAGGGACTGCTTTTTTACATCTGAACCTGAATGGCTATATATTAGCCTTGAATAATATTAATTCTCAGACCTATCAAGAAATTCTGGACCAGAATCTCTTGCTATCAGTCAGAGAGTTCTGCACAAAGACAATGAACCTAAGCATACCAGTAAAACTACCAATTGTTTAAAAGAAAAAGGATTCATACTTTGGATTGACCTCATCAAAGTCTGGATCATTCTCCATCATAGATCTAGATGACTATATTATCCAAGAAAACATGAATTTTCAGTCCTGTTAACAAATTCTGGATCAGAATCTTCTGCCATCAGTCATGGAGTTGAAACATGGTCTAAAAAGCAGACCAGCAAAACTACCAAAGGAATGACTTAAAAGAAAGATTGGTCTAGTAAAAGTCAGGATCCGAATCCAATAGAAATGTTACAGTTAGACCTGAAATTGGCAGTTCATGCTAGATGTCCATCCAATCTATCTTAACTGGCTGGGTTTTGAGAGGTGGTGTGGATAAGAATTAATAACAGCAGATGCAAGTGATTGGTCAGTGTTTATAGATGACATTTGGCCAAAGTAATTTGTGCAAGAAGAGGGACCACAAGGTAAAATTTGAAAGGGTTCATATATATTTTACATGTCAATTTTTCAGTTTTGTTGAAATTAATCCCTTTTATTGGAATAAATATTTGAAATATATCCTTTTTTTGTTTTGTGTTCATATTTGAAAACTTCTCTTTACAAATTGATATTTGGATGCACTTTTAATAGGATTATTTTAAATATATTTACAATAAAAAGGATGACCATATTTGAGGGTCCTCACAAACTTTCAATAGGCACTGCAGTAGATTAGATATATAACATTTCAATAGTATTTTCTCATCTCTTAATACTTTGCTGAGTTTCTGGAATTCATTTTCACTACTTGCCCTTTCTTTTATCTGTTACTACAATACTTGGATTGTTTAATTTCTCTACCTTCTGGATTCTGACATCCCCAATATGCAGTTCACATCTTGGGTTGTCTCTTTTGCTGACAACCATACATTTTGTCTTTGGGCAATTAACATTTATAAATAATTTTATAAATATGCATAAAAAATATTTTATAAATTTGAATTAAAAGAAAATAGCATAAAATATTTTCTATTTGCATGATTGCTTTCCAGGAAATGAAACGGTGATAAATATATTAAGTTACAGGCTAGAATCAATTTATGGCTGTTCACTGTGTTGAAATACAAAATGTCATTTACGGATAAAATTTATCAAAGTATAAAATCTGACAAATTAAAGATAAAAAAAGCTTTAGAAAGGCATCATTTAATGAATATCTGTCAAATAACCTGTGTGATTTTAAAAATTCATTGTATTTGAATTTTATTCAAAGTTGTAAGTAATCATATTCAAAATATTTTTTTTTTAATTTTCTAATGTATTTAGATTATTGTTCTTACTTGTTTATTCATTGCAATTAATTAATCTTGAAAGATCTTGAAAGCATCCAATTAATTCTGAAAAACTCTTGATTGCATTATTGATCTTTGAAAGAATACAATAATGGTTATCTTCATAGCCCAAGCCCTTGAATAAAATTGCTAGCACCAGTTGCTACAGTCATCTGTTTCTGTTTACATGCAAGTTTTCAAAAGTCAAGCAATTTTAGAATTGATCTTTTTTGTTTTTAATATTGTTCACCCAATACAAGGTAAAAGAGTCACTCAAGGTAGATGGTCACTGAATGAGGTTTTATATGCATAAGAGGAGCAGAAAAGAAGTGCAGATTATGAGTATATGTAGAATAGATAATTATTGAGGAGATTAAGATAGTAGTGATCGGGGAAGTATCCTCATGGGAGTCTGTTCAATAAAGCAGCCATTCTTTGGAAGAAATCGTCCAACTGAAACTACCTTCTCACCAATGGAATAGAAAACATTGAAGATTATTCATCCCCAGGTGAGTCTTAGGCACAAAATTTTTGAACTGCTGAAATGAAGTAATTTTCTCTTGAAAACAGCTGTAGATTAACAGCAGGCTTGCAACATTTGTCTATGGGACTGGGATTCTAGGGTGGGAAAAGATTAATCACCTACAAGGCTGTGTAGATGCTTTTAAACTCTGTCAAGGCTGGAAAGACAGGATTCAGCATTTAAAGCCCACATATGGCAGAAATACTTCCTCTTTGGTTTGATCAGACTCTTGTAAAGATTTAGCACTTGAAACTTCCATCCACTTTAAAAGTCCAAACTTTTCAAACACTGATAGAACCAGTTCTAATGTACTGGACATTATTGGTTTGTCTTGAAAGACGACTGGATGGAACATATACAAATCTACTTAGAAAAATCCAAATGATCAGTTGGAGATCCCACACAACTCTTAATTTAGAGAGAACTGAGACCAATATCTCTTAAGCTCAAACAAAAGTGATTGCAGTTTGCAGTCACTGCTACCAAGCTGAGCAGGAGCAAGGTGCATCGCATCTTTACTTCTTTGGCATCCTTCCAGAGGTGTCTTCACATAAAAGTTTACTTTCTCAGACACCTTAGGTCGAGGCTGGACATTGAGGATCTGGAGATGGCAATTCAGTACCAAGCAGTATCAAAAGAGATTGTTAATGGAGTTCCAACCAACCACAGGTAGGTCAAAGGTCAAAGGATGATGATGATGAATGATAGAGTATGGTAGGATCTATATTCAAACAAGTGACCCATGGAGCCATGCCATCACACAGTGCTCAAGCCTATAACCTTGTACTAAAGTAAGCTTAGAAATTATGCATAAAATGTATGTCCTGAGGTAATATATGCTAGCCCTGGTGATTCGCCTGTAGAGTAGAAGGTAACAAATTTAACAGAATTTACTTTATATGTAATCATTAGTGTGATGTAATGTTTTGACTTATTTAACAAACATAAGTATCTGTCTATATTTCTGAGATGAAGTATTATGTACACTATTTACATTATTCAGACTATTGTCCTCATCTTTGTCACCATATTTATTACAACGTTTTGGCCAATGTATGCTCTGGCCTTCTTCAGGTGGTTAGAATGCCAAACTGAATCCTTTATTTCAGTCACTAGGATAGTCTGTTCTAGTTCCATGTGCCATGTTTAATGAATGTCAGTTATCAGTTATCTCCTGTTAATTTCCCTCTCCAAGTTCACTACTACCTTAACTGGGTATTGAACTCACACTCTTTGGGTCCTGTCATTCATTTCTATGCTTGGTCGGCTTGGCCACAAAAATCTCCTGAGCTGACCAAACATAGAAATGAATACAATATGGGAACCAGTAATAAGGAGTGCCAGAGAAAAGCGATAACAACAAAATTGCAATATGAGCTCTGGTTAAAACACGGAATGATAACAGCAAAAAATTGCGATATGAGCACTGGTAAAAAATGGTTGCTGATGACATTAAGTTTATAATACCCAGAAATTCATTCACAGATGTTCTCAAGGACACATGGCAGAGTGGATAATGGCGTTAGTTAGATCCAGTGACCCAATGAGTGTGAGTTCAATACCCGGTTAAGGCAGTGAAGAACTTGAACAAGGGGAATTAACAGGAGATAACTGATAACTGACATCCATTAAAGATGGCATGTGGAACTAGAACAGTCTATTCCACTGAACGAAATAAAGGGTTCAGTTCGACATTCCAACCACCTGGAGAAGGCTGGAGCGTACAACCGCCAAAACATTGTAATAAATATGGCAACAAAGATGAGGACAATAGTCCGAATAATGTTAATAAACATCAATTGCAAGGAAACAGAATGCATGGCTGTTAGTAAATAGAACAAATTACAAATTGGAGACAGCAAAATCAAAAGTAGAACAATTTTAATTAGGAACAAAGAAAAGAGTACTGGATTGTTATGTAATATCAGTCCTCGTATATGGCTGTGAATGCTCAACAATCTCCTCATGGATAAAGAAGAAACTTGAGGCAATAAAAATGTGGTTATACAGAAGGATATTGAGAATACCATGGACAGAACATGGGAATAATGACAAAACTTAGAGAAAATAGACATGAAAGGGGCACATATACCTAGAATCAGAAAGAGAAGATTCAAATTTCTAGGCCACATAATGAGAAAAGATGCTTTGGAAAATTTAACACTCATGGGATTTGTTGAAGGGAAGAGAGAAAGAAGAAATCTGTGAATGACCTATCTAACAAGTTGGATTGCAGAACAGAGATTAGGGGAGGCAGCAAAAAGACAAACTGTTGTCTTCTACATCATCACTGGACCCTAATGCTATTGTATAGATAGTATTAATGAAAAGATGGTTTCTTTCTTTAACTTATTTTATTGGAGGAAAGAGACAGTCATGGCAGCTAGGATTTTAAGAGGCAGGGAGAGGAAGGGAATGCTTAATGCTCATTGGCTTTGCATCCATCTGTATGTGGATTTAGCATGGTTCTTGAACCTGGATGTCGGAAGTCTATTGACACTTCAAAATTCATGTTGAATTCACAGCATTTTGGACTTATCCAACACCCAGACACATACCTATGGATGATAATGGGTATGTCCCCATTCACATAAATACAGTAGTAAATACTGTATGTTGGTCTTTAGTTGGAGATTCGTCTCCAGTTGAGCTGGTCGAGCTCTCTGCCTGAAGGCAGAGAAAAACCCAGATGAGGCTATGCCAAAGGGCAGAGTCTCATCTGGGGTGGTAGACAGCTACCCAACCCCGTTTTTTACGGGGTCTATGGGGAATTTTTGCCCGAGCCTATGGGCTCGGATACCCCAGATTAAATTTGGCCTTGTGCCACATCTGACTGCGTGGGGCAGTTGGCAATTATCCTTCAGTTGGAGATTCATTGTAGAATTCATTTAACTTACTTCTAGCAGTTGACTACTACTTCTATATGCCTCTGGCAAATCTTACATGTGTTGTTCTTGTCCTAAGTATTATCATTCATTACCAACCTTCGTTTGGTTATTCTATTCAGTAACCTCCCTTGGGTTACAACACAGATAAATCTATCACAGTCAGAATACCAGAACCACAAGATATTCTGTTCAATCACCTCCCATCCTAATCCCAGCCTTTGCATTCTGTGATATAAACACTGATGAGATTGAGTGATTCATTTATTTTCTATCACTTATCAACCCATAGCAGGTTATTTAAAGCCAGAAAATATTTTTTTTTTAAATTGTAAGAATTTTGTGATAAGGAGATAATAATTAATTAGTTACACAAGTTATACCAATTAACCCAGAGCTGGAGGGAGATGAGATGGATTGATATCTTCCCTAAGGATATTTGTGCATAAATGAATACAATGAACCCAACCGGAATTGGAAATCAACTCTCTGATTAACAATTCCAAGCCATTATCAACTACACCACCCACACCCAAACCCTAATCCACGCACCCCAACCCAAGCTTACAGCACATTATATTCCCAAGCAGTCACCCATCTAGGTACTGACAAGGTTCAATGTTGCTTAACTATGGTGATCATACAGGAATTGGTGTTTCACTTTGATGTGGACATAAACCCACTGCTAAAAGCTACAAAGGATGGGGGGTTATGAAGAACCATGATTACCAACATCCTGAAGGCACACATCACATAAAAGAAAAGAAGAATGTGGAATTTTGAGTTGCATAATAAACTGTGACAGAGTGTGGAATTGGTATTTGTTTTTCTTTTTTCATTGTAATATTTTTTGACAGTAAATTCTGTAGCCTCCAAATTCATTTGTGGAAAATCAGAACGAAACCTGAAAAATGAAGTTGGCAAAAAATATATCAGAATAAAAAACGGAAACGATAAAAATAGACACAAATAAAAGAAGAAATCTATTTCTTAAGTGAATAATGATTACTGATAAGTAATTTTTTTTCAAAATTATCTTTGTCCTTTACTTTAAAATTATCTGAGAGAAGTGGTTTTTGATGCATTCTATAAGAGGATGTTGAAAACTTCCTGGCCCAACTCAGGGGCATTTCCAAAAGAAAAAAAAATGTGGTGTCATCTGATCAGATTTTTGGAACTGGGTTTGAATGAGAGTTTTTTAGCAACTCCTTCTTTCATACCACCTTTACAGTACCAACACGGCCCTTAATTTTTTTTTGGCAAGTTACTTTTTGGCCAACTCAAAAGTGTTTTTGATTTCCACCCAAAAGTATCAAAAAAAAATTCAAATTTCTTTTAAGTCAAACATTAATCAATTGATATTTCTTTACAGTTCCTTTACTCATTGACCCATGCATGGCTGGAAAAACACCAAGTCATGTAACTTGAATCATATCCAAATACAAAATGTACTTATGTTAAGTAAGATAAATCATCTGTTTATTAATAAAAGACCTTGAATAACACAAGGAAGTCAATACCTTTTTTAGTTTTAAATCAATTTACAATATTAATGATCACTAAAAACTTGTTCAAAAGGAAATATTGATGTTTAAGTACTACTTGCATATACTGATCCACTTGTAAAAAATATGGAAAAAGTTTTTAGGAAATAATTTCTACAGTCAGTCAGTTATGTATCATGCGTGATACACGCTTAGGCAATTATGTATCTTTCGATACATGACTGACGAGGTGGATTTTTTTCCCACAGTAGGTTGCCATTTCTTTCTGCAGTAGACCACATTCCATCCAAGGCTATAGAATCTGGTCTGTCCTGCTATTTACCCATAGCTGAGGAGAGAAGAGGATTCATACCGTTCTCAATGGTATTAGCACATAAGTGAATTTAATGGATTCAATTGGAATTCAGACTTGGCTCTCCAATTCCTCAATCCGAGCCACTATCCATTACTCTGCTGTGCCTCCTAATTTCTACAGATTACCATTAATAATACTTTCATCAAACATTTGTCAGAATCAAAAAAAATATCTATTTTTTTCAATTTAGAAGGGGGGTATTCTTCATAATACTGATACAGTGATTGATCCCTAACATTTTACAGAGTTATTGAACTTACTTTTTACTTAAAACATCAAGTTTGAAACTGTGCTTACATCATTGATATTTCCATATTTATTTGTTTCAAAGTTGACATTTGTAAGCTAAAAAGTAAGTTCAATAATTCTGTAAAATATCTGGGATCAATCACTGTATCAATATTATGAAGAGGACTCCATATTTATTTTTAACTTTGCAAAAACATTGTTTTTTTTTTTATAAGTGGAGATTTTTTCAAAAACACATGCACAAGCAATGGGGGATAATAATTCAGTTAGTCAGGTTTGCAATCGTGCATCTCAAGCAGTCACTATGGGGGTGACAGGAGATTTCCACAGCTATGAAGTGGCGCATCTATCAGGCTATTGTTCAGACTATCATTCTCTATGGCTGCAAAATGTGGCCACTTAGAGTGGTTAACCTACAAAGGCTTGAAGTGTTCAACAATGATTGCCTTCGCTGCATTCTACGATACTGCCAAATCAATCGTGTGCTCACAGCCACGCTACACCATAGCCTGAGTCTTGGTCCTCTCCCACCCGTCCTGCTCCAGCGTCGTCTCTGATGGTTTGGGCACGCAGCTCAATGCCCGGAGGGAGAGCTCATCCGTGATGTACTTCTCCCTCTTTCTCTTCCTGGCTGGCGGAAACGTGTCGGTGGTCAGCTGAGGACGTGGCCTGGCACAATCAGGGATGACCTAGCAGTACTATCAGGTCCACAAGTAGTTGGTCTTCGACGATGGAATCATGATTGGCTTGCCTTTTCGTGTGACCTGGCTCAGGATCGGCGAGCATGGGCAGCGATGGTCCGTGATGCTGTACTTACTCAGGAGGAAGCCGGTTTAACCCGGCCAGGGTGAAAACCGATACAAGTCAAGTCAAGTCAAGTCAAAGTTATGTGGTACCAGTTGCAGGAAAATCTTATTTAGAATTGTTTACCATCATTGCTTAATAAGGCCATGTTCAAGATGACTGGTGATAGGAACATTTTTGATTGATTTTCTTTTCATAGTTAATAATTTTTAAACTATGTTGTGCTTCAGTTTTTAAATACCTGATTGGTAATGGTAAAATCAGTGTTCCTGTTAAAACAAATATTTGTGCTATGAGGGTGATATTTGGCATCAAATAACCCAAGTATTGATATGCTGTTAAATTAGCCAGAAAACCCATAATATATAAGTATTTGATCTATGAGGGTGATATTTGACAACAAATAACCCAAGTGTTTATATGCTATTAAATTAGCCAGAAAACCCATGATATATAAGTATTTGATCTATGAGGGTGATATTTGACAACAAATTACTCAAGTATTGATATGCTGTTAAATTAGCCAGAAAAACCATGATATATAAGTATTTGCAAAGATTACTGAAAAATTCTTGGCCCAAACCATTTCTTAAAATCTGATCAAATGTCTAAACAACCTAATTCCTTCAGATTCCTTTATGATCTGGTCAATATCATTTTAGCATTTTGCTGAGTTTTCTTTAATCATTTCACCCTTAGAAAGGGAATAACACCTTTAAGATGCTGGGAATTATTAAGTATGAAAAAATATAAATTAATTACGAGGCAAGAATAATAAACAAAACATTTAAATGACATTTCATCAAAATTTTTGAAGATTAAACTTGACTGGAAAATAAGAAGCTAGAAGAGAGTTCAACAAGCAAGAAGTAAAGAAATTGTTAGCATAGAACATACAATTACATTGAGCTAATTCAACCGTAAATTAATGAGACCTTTCCACCAATCTAGTAATGCTGTTTAATTCATAGAGTTTGGGTACCATAGAGAAAAGTTCATGAGAATAATTACCATGAAAGTATTTATGAAAAAAAGGCACAGGGAAGCTATGTTATGGCAATGGGAAAATGACTGAATCCAAGATGCCAGGTCAGAACCAATAATATTGCTGATTCTTCTTTAGATTTTATCAAGTATCTCTAAATATGTAGCAAGAGCACCAGACCATAAGTGGCAGCAATATTCTATGCATGGACCAAATTTGTAAGTATCAGACCTACCAATAGATTCAATATAATTTTTCCACTTCATGTCAGTGGAAACTTTTAATCTGAGAGGGTGCAATGAGTCACTCTTCTGAAGGTTAGCATCAGCCATGCTGATGGAAGGCAGAAAGGATTCTCTCAGAGGGTTAAAAAAGAGCAGTTTCATTTTGGAGGTGTTCAAATTAAGGACTGATTCCTTGACCCTGTTAACAAAAGAATGTAGGTTAATTTTTAGATCAGCTGCAAATTTGACCTTATTGAGCTGATCAGAGTTACTATTGTGATGTAATGGAATAACCTGTCACACCTATGAGTAACTACACTATTGGTAGTAACTTGCTATAAGTATCTGTAAGTCAACATACTACAGAGTAT
>CAHIKZ030002157.1:302500-442500 GCA_903632075.3 Acanthosepion pharaonis
CTCATGCTTTTAAGACGTACAGCACATACATCCATCTCATTTCATAACAATTTAATCGCAATTTAAACAATATTCATTAAAAACAAAAATTCTTGAATTTTACTCACTTACTTTTTGCCTGACTTTAAATTATGACACTTTGTGTCCTCCACATGCTTTGACTGACCTTTCAACCACCTGATAAATATTCATGAACATTCTCAAATTTAAAAGCCTTGATAAAACAATGACATCTTCACTTTGGATATAAACACATGCAACAAAATAAAACCATTACCTTGATAAAACCTCTCCAAGGATGAGACATGTCAGCTAAGAATAGTTTCTCCTCTTGTCTTTTTTTTATTCATTTTGTTCCTTTACAGATACACTCTATCTGAAGATAATTTTCATTACACACACACACACACACACACACACACACATACACACACACACACACACATATATATATATATATATATATATATATATATATCTCAGAGTCTGTCTATATTTCTGAGATGAGGTATTATGTACATTATTTACATTATTCGGACTATTGTCTTGATCTTTATCGCCATATTTATCACAACGTTTCGGCCGTTGTATGCTCTGACCTTCTTCAGGTGGTTGGAATTTCGAACTGAACCCTTTATTTCACTCACTGGAGTAGACTGTTCTAGTTCCATGTGCCATGTTTGATGGCATACTATACCGTGTAGTCGAGAAAATGAAAACCAAACAATGCACAACTGTGAAATTAAAAATATAAAATAACGACAATTTACCCATCGCACTCTGTTTATATGTATATATATATATATATATATATATATATATATATATATATACACAGAAATCAATTCAACCACAATTTGGATCTAAATATATATATATATATATATATATATATTGACATGCCCTGATTGATATATATATATATATATATATATATATATATATATATATATATATATATATATGAATCAGGACATGTCAATATGCAAGCTTGTCTTGATAGATCAATTACACCTAAGTAGTGTGTTTCTTTATGATCTTTGGGTGCTTCATACATTCAACCTTGTGCCACATGTAAGCTATGCTTCTTAAGTCACTATTCGAAACGGCACTTCAACATGGTTTACCGGTTAGCTAGCTTGTCTTCCTAGATCAATTATAGTTGAGTAGTGAGTTCGATCCTCACTGACTGCTCTATACTTTTGCCACATCTAAACTATGCTTACTAAGTTACTAGATGAAATGGGGCACTTGATGTGGTGTATTGGTTACTACGATTGTCTTGATAGATCTATTATGACTGCTACATACTTTCACCCTTGTTCACATGTAAGCTACAATTACTAAATCACTATATGAAACAAGGCACATTAATGTGGTGTATTCTTTAGTAAGCTTGTCTTGTGAGATCAAATATGGCTGACTAAATCACAAAATATATATGAAACATACCTATATAATGATATAGATATATTGACTATCTCATTAAAAAGTTATATCTTTGCAGTTACATTTTGTTTTAGGAAAGACTGAAATCTGAAATGAATGACTGTGTATATCTTTGGTGGGGTATATGCATTATGTGCTTTTTTAACCTTTATCTATCTTTGTACATATCTTATTGCATGTAAAATATCTTAGACTATATATTTCAATGTCCTCTTGCATGTATTTAGGCACCAAAACTCAATAAGTTTACTTTTCTGATGATTTAATTGTTTTACAGCCGCTATTTTTTTCTTTAGATTTTTTTAACTTCTTAAAAAGAATCTTTTAAAAAAAAACATGAACGAAGCCCAGTGAATTAACAATTAAATAAACGAAAGTGTCTTCTTTGAATAATAAAAAAACATGTATAAATTTTTTGAATCTTTCAACTTCATCTTTCATCTAGTCTTTTTCTTCTATCATTTTTTTGTTTTGCTTTTTACATCTTTGAACAACCATACTTCTCCAGATGTTATACAGTTTCCTGTCTGAAATATTGCCTTTATTGCTTCATTTTATTTTATGCTCCTGTTTGGCCCAAGAATTGATTCTGGCAACAGCAGAAACAAAAATTTTACAAAGACTGTCTAGATTTTATTTCTTTTCAGTGTTTCTTTCAAGTTTAACACAGTTAAGCGTCATCTTTCTTTGCTCCTCTCTCAGCAAATTCAAAATTTTCAGTTTTTATTCTTTTAGTCTGCTTGATTTCATCACCATTCAAAAATTACACCAATGCCCTTAACAATAATAATATTACTAATATTGTAAAATGTAAACTATTCTAAAAAATATGTATGCCTACAACTCCCAGTTACCTGATGAGATTCCTTTTTTTCTTTTTAATGTTACAATGTTTCTTTCTTTTGTTCATTCTTTTTGTTTTGAGCATTCACAATACATAGAGTTTTTCTTTTATTCAAGACACAGATTAAGTCTTCGTTTCTTTCTTATATTTAAGATACATACATTCTTTCTTTCTTTCTTTCTTACTTTCTTTCTTTCTTTCTTTTATTCCAGGTGCACAAAATCTTTCTTCCTTTCTTTCTTACATTTAAGATACATAGATTCTTTCTTTCTTTCTTTCTTTCTTTCTTTCTTTCTTTCTTTTTTATTCCAGATTCACAGATTCTGTCTTCCTTTCTTTCTTATATTTAAGATACATACATTCCTTCTTTCTTTCTTTCTTTCTTTCTTTCTTTTATCCCAGATGCACAGATTAAGTCTTCCTTTCTTTCTTATATTTAAGATACATACATTCTTTCTTTCTTTCTTTCTTCCTTCCTTTTATTCCAGGTGCACAAAATCTTTCTTCCTTTCTTTCTTACATTTAAGATACATAGATTCTTGCTTTCTTTCTTTCTTTCTTTCTTTCTTTCTTTCTTTTATTCCAGATTCACAGATTCTGTCTTCCTTTCTTTCTTATATTTAAGATACATACATTCTTTCTTTCTTTCTTTTCTTTTTTCTTTCTTTCTTTCTTTCTTTCTTTCTTTCTTTCTTTTATCCCAGATGCACAGATTAAGTCTTCCTTTCTTTCTTATATTTAAGATACATACATTCTTTCTTTCTTTCTTTCTTTCTTTCTTTCTTTCTTTTTTTCTTTTATTCCAGGTGCACAAATTCTTTCTTCCTTTCTTTCTTACATTTAAGATACATAGATTCTTGCTTTCTTTCTTTCTTTCTTTCTTTCTTTCTTTTTCTTTTCTTTTATTTCAGATTCACAGATTCTGTCTTCCTTTCTTTCTTATTTATTCCAGATTCCACAGATTCTTTCTTTCTTTCTTTCTTTCTTTCTTTCTTTGAAGATGCACAGATTAAGTTTCGTTTCTTTCTTATTATTTAAGATACATACTTTCTTTCTTTCTTTCTTTTTTTTTCCTTTTATTCCAGGTGCACAAATTCTTTCTTCCTTTCTTTCTTACATTTAAGATACATAGATTCTTTTTCTTTTTTTTCTTTCTTTTTGTTTGTTTTCTTTTTTTTCTTTCTTTCTTTCTTTCTTTCTTTCTTTTTTATCCCAGATGCACAGATTAAGTCTTCGTTTCTTTCTTATATTTAAGATACATACATACTTTCTTTCTTTTCTTTTCTTTCTTTCTTTCTTTCTTTCTTTCTTTCCTTTTATTCCAGATGCAGATTAAGTCTTCTTTTCTTTCTTATATTTTAGATACATTCTTCCTTTTCTTTACATTTCTTTCTTTCTTTCTTTTTCTTTGTTTCTTTTTTCCAGATGCAGATTCATTCTTTCTTTCTTTTTCATTTGTTCCTTTCTTTCTTTCTTTCTTTTTCTTTCTTTCTTTTATCCCAGATGCACAGATTAAGTCTTCCTTTCTTTCTTATATTTAAGATACATACATTCTTTCTTTCTTTCTTTCTTTCTTTTTTTATTTCAGGTTTCTTTCTTTCTTCTTTCTTTTTACATTTAAGATGCATAGACTCTTTCTTTCTTTCTTTCTTTCTTTCTTTCTTTCTTTCTTTTATTTCCAGATTAGATTCTGTCTTCCTTTCTTTCTTTATTTTTCTTTACTTTCTTTCTTTCTTTCTTTTTTTCTTTCTTTCTTTCTTTCTTTCTTTCTTTCTTTCTTTCTTTTATTCCAGATGCACAGATTCATTCTTCCTTTCTTTCTTACATTTAAGATACATAGATCCTTTCTTTCTTTCTTTCTTTCTTTCTTTCTTTCTTTTATCCCAGATGCACAGATTAAGTCTTCGTTTCTTTCTTATATTTAAGATACATACATACATTCTTTCTTTCTTTCTTTCTTTCTTCCTTTTATTCCAGGTGCACAAATTCTTTCTTCCTTTCTTTCTTACATTTAAGATACATAGACTCTTTCTTTCTTTCTTTCTTTCTTTCTTTCTTTTATTCCAGATGCACAGATTAAGTCTTCCTTTCTTTCTTATATTTAAGGTAGATACATTCTTTCTTTCTTTCTTTCTTTCTTTCTTTCTTTCTTTCTTTCTTTCTTTCTTTCTTTTATTCCAGATGCACAGATTCTTTCTTTCTTCCATTTAAGATACATAGATTCTTTCTTTCTTTCTTTCTTTCTTTCTTTCTTTCTTTCTTTCAGATTTCTTTTTCTTTCTTTTATTCCAGATACATACATACATTCTTTCTTTCTTTCTTTCTTTCTTCCTTTTTATTTTTTTTCTTATATTTAAGATACATACATTCTTTCTTTCTTTCTTTCTTTCTTTCTTTCTTTCTTTTATTCCAGATGCACAGATTCATTCTTCCTTTCTTTCTTACATTTAAGATACATAGATTCTTTCTTTCTTTCTTTCTTTCTTTCTTTCTTTCTTTCTTTCTTTTATCCCAGATGCACAGATTAAGTCTTCGTTTCTTTCTTATATTTAAGATACATACATACATTCTTTCTTTCTTTCTTTCTTCCTTTTATTCCAGGTGCACAAATTCTTTCTTCCTTTCTTTCTTACATTTAAGATACATAGATTCTTTCTTTCTTTTTTTTTTTTCAGCTTTCTTTCTTTCTTTCTTTCTTTTTATTCCAGATGCTTTCTTTTTTTTTTATTCCAGATGCACAGATTCTTTCTTTCTTACATTTAAGTTACATAGATTCTTTCTTTCTAGAATTCAATATAAATAGTTTCTTTATTTCTTTTTTTTTTCCTTTCTAGAATTCAATATAAATAAATTCTTTCTTCTTTTCTCTCTGATATTCAAGGTACATAGGTTCTTTGTTTCTTTCATTTTTTTTTATTCATGCTACATTTACCCTTTCTTTCTCTCTTTTGATAAGAATGTGTTGGTTAAAGTATTTTAAAAAAAAGTAGTAAATAGAAAGACCTTGAAATTGAAATTCCAAAAATGTAGCATCTCAAAACAACAATTCCTTTTCTTATCGATGCTTTAGGAACAATTCTAAAAAATATGCATTATTTCTTCCAACTACCAGGTGGGTTAAGCTTAGCCGAAAAGCAAAAAATTGCACTAATGGCAAATTCTCACATCCTGAGGAAAATGCAATTAATATCACTTTTACCTGTATAACTTTTGTATTTTATTTTAAAAAGTTATTGAAGATTTCATTAAAATTTTAAAGTTTTTTTCAACTTAACAATTCTTAAGCCATCATAATTTTATCTCTTTTAAGATTTCACAAAACTGGTTTTAAGATATCATAACATTGACAATGTTTTTATTTCATTTTAGCCATTTTTTAGATTTTTATTTTTACTTCATTTTCCCAATTCCTAAACTGAACATATGGCTATCAGTTTAAATGTGTTATGTCTTCATTCCATTGAGTGAAGATAATACAATCAAAAAATATAATTGTCCCTTGGAGTCAACATAGTCTTGCTGACATCTGTAGTAAACAGATTAGCTAGATCTATCCTAGATCTCTCTCTCTCTTTCTACTGGCGATTCTCAGCATCAGTATATATGAAGTATATATACAAGTCCAAGTCCTATTCTGGAGAGGTGTGTTCATCTCCACAAAAATATACCAATTTGCTGTCATTTGAGGTTTCTACTTGAAAACTGAGGGTAGCTCATATAACAAACAAGCAGATTCCAAACACAAACCAACAAGTGCAAGTGTAGATTTATTTTAATTATTTATTAATAGTGTCATTTTAAAACTGATAGCACTGAAAATATTTCTCCTCTCTATCTCTCTCTCTCTCTCTCTCTCTCTCTCTCTCTCTATATATATATATATATATATATATATATATATATATATATATATATATATTTACCAAAAAACATAAACTTAAAATTAAATTTTGTTCCATTTTCAAGCAATATTGATAAAATTATTCAACATTGCTTGAGAATGGAACAAAAAATTTAATTCTAAGTTTAATTTAAAGTTTAGTTTTTAGTTCTGAAACATGGTAATTTATGTGTCATGATGAATACATATTTTTAAATAATAATATTATAATACTATGCTCTACTGTGTAATGAGCACTGGTTTTAAAAACAAATACTAAAGAACTGTAGATTATAAATCTGACTGTTCTTTCTTTTTATTTTGACATATGTAAAAGTGAATTTGTAAACAGTGACTATTACTACTCCTGATGCAAGACTCTTTGTTAAGACGAATCGAGTACTCAGGTCACTGCCATGTTTGTCTAAAAATAAATATGTCTAAATTCACCTTCATCCCTGATTTGTGCCAGTGGCTTTGGGGTAAAATCTCTTACTGATACCAAATCAGCGGGGTTTTGATTCCAGCTTGAGGCAATTGGATGTCTAGCCACACTGATGAGCTGTGAAACAGCGAAACAGTTTGTTTGTGGTTGACAATATATATATATATATATATATATATATATATATGTGTGTGTGTGTAAGTTTCATTAAAAACGACTGACAAGGTACTATGGTTAATTTTTTTTTTTTTAATTTTTCATTTAAATACATATGGAGTTCTACTAAAATCTATCCCAAATATACTGGTTGATAATATAAATAAGATAGCCACATCTACATTGAGGTTTCAAATTGAAAACTGAGAGTAGCTCATATAATAAACAAGCAGGTTTCAAACACAAAGCAACAAGATTCTGTGTATCTCTGTTTAAGTGCAATAGTAGATTTATTTTAATTATTTATTACTAGTGTCATTTTAAAACTGATTCAGAATATAAAAAGGCCTCAAACATCAAAAATGTTGTTCCATGGCCCAGATGACTAGGATCAAAGTGTAGTATCGGTTCCAGCTGCCAACAGCCGTCCACAGCTATAACTATCAGCAGCAGTTCCAGCCAGCCATCATCATCTGCAGTTCTAGTTTGCTAATGGCGGCCTCACTATCCATTTCCAGCAACCTCCAGCCATTCGTGCTAGCAGCAATGATATGCAATAAACTTTCCTTTTCAGGACAAAGATCTTCAGCAACGGCAGAATTGTCCTTCAGGACAATGTTATTCAGAGTCTATGAAACTGTTCTTTTTAGGTCAACGCTCTTCTCACCTTCTATATTTTTCGAGATATTTTTTGCCTCGTGCACTGTAACCTTATTTTCATTGATGTATTTTCTTTAATAAAAATAAAATTAGCAATATATTTTTTTTACTCAAGTCTTCTTTTTGATTATTGTTGTCTTCCATGATTTTATATCAATTTGCGGGTCAACATACCACCTGCAATAATAGTTTCAATGAATCATTCTGCGATGTATTCCCTTCTACTGTTTACAAACTCCTGTCAATGATCCACTAACTGCTCAATGATAGAAATCACTTGGTTTTGAATTGAAAAATTCTTCAAACCACATTTTAAGCTCTACATTGTTGTTGAACACAATTGAATCAAATTATTAGAAAGCTACTGAGAAAAAGGTGGTAGTCAGTAGGGGCTAAATCGAGAGAATATGGTGGGTATAAAAAAACTTTCCTACCAAGCTCTTTAGTGCATCAGAGACAAATATGCAAGATGATAGGTCCTGATCTGGCATTTGTCTACAATCACTATCCCACAGATGTGCTGTGGCCTCCCTCTGTCTCTTCTACAAATATTTTCATGGCAACTGTTCCAACGAGCTACTGTCACTGGTTCCAGACTTCAGGAATTTAAACATGCTACCAGGCTCACTCTTTCACTGACAAAACTCTTAAATGTAAATGTCTCTTCTTCTCAAACAGCTTCTTCTCCTGCACTTCCTGTCTGTGGAGCTCCCTTCCCCTTACTTGCTTCCCCGATAACTATAATCTTCAAATATTCAAGTGTAATGTCAATCGACATCTGACACCCTGAGCTTCTGCGTCCTCCTCGGTATCCCCTCCTCAAACATCCCCTCTTTGCTCTTGTCCTCTATTCTCTGTAACCCCTTGCATGCTAATGGCACTGCTGCCTTGCTTGGGGTGAATTTCCTTAAAAAAAATGTTAGCGATGTGGGAGTGAGCATTGTCATGTTAAATAATCACACTGTATCACCAGACAGGTCTTTTCAGCTGAATTGTCTCTTTGGATTGCTCAGCATCAACTGTTTGGTTGTTTCATAACATTCTTCTGATAACAATGGCTTTTATTGCCTTCGTTGGGGTGCAATGATAAAAAAAAGAATAATTTCTATTGGCACCATTCAAATTTTTGTCAAATGACTCAAGGAAAGCACATGGACATTTGCTATGTAAATTATCAAAATAAATAAAAATAGTAATAATCATTCAAAAAATTCAAATTTGAAGAACCCAAACAAATTCTTGAATTCAACTTTGATAAAAAATACTGGAAAAAAAACTTTTAGAAAATTATTCGGACTATTATTCTCATCTTTGTCACCATATTTATTACAATGTTTTGGCCATTGTACACTTCAGCCTTCTTCAGGTGGTTGGAATGTAAAACTGAAACTTTTATTTCACTCATTGGGGTAGACTGTTCTAGTTCCACGTGCCATGTTTAATAGATGTCAGTTATCAGTTATCTCCTGTTAATTTCCCTCTGAAAGTTCTACACTGCCTTAACACACTGTGTCATATATCCTTAAGGACACATGGCACAATGGATAAAGACGTTGGTTAGATCCAGTGACAGGACCTAAAGTGTGTATGTTCAATACCTAATTAAGGCAGTGGAGAGCTAGGAGAGGTGAATTAACAGGAGATAACTGATAAGTGACATCCATTAGATGTGGAACTAGAACAGTGTACCCCGGCGAGCTGAATAAAGGGTTAATAATGTAAATAGTGTACATAATACCTCATCTCAGAAATACAGACAGATACTATTAGAAAATATCTATATTTTTTGGTTGTTTTGAATTCCAGTCAAGTCATTACATTTATTTGTGCAAACTTCCTCTCAGGAAAGCTTGTCCCCAGCTATAGATTAAATAGCAGGGCAGGTTGGGCTCTTTAGCCTTAGTTGACAACCAGCTTAGGAGAACGATAACTCTGAATTCAAAACTGACTGGGTATAGGGCTAGCAACTTTATCCTGTAAAAACCTACTTTATACAGGAACCACAGCAGCAATGACCTTGTGTTAATGAGAGCTATGCCCCCCATACACCTCCCTTGGAATCTATGGCACTTGAGTGAATGTGTGTCAGTGAGTTTAATTACAAAAAAAAACGTAGACAGCATGATTGTTATTGGCAAAGAAAGTGTATGCCAAATTTGAATTTTGACTGAGTATGTGTGTCAATGAAGAATAACATCATGTCTTACTTTAAAAAAATGAATTTGTGTTGTCTATGTTTATCAAAAAGAAAAATCAAAATCAGGATTATTTCTATTTTAGTATAACCCTGAAATATATTAATTTTTGCATTTGCTTACTAGTTATGACCAATCACAGCCTTTCTTACTGCAATAAAATTTTGGATGAGAGGAGGATTCTCTGTTCTTACTAAGTGAAAAAGGTATTTTTATGTTACTTTTTTAGCTTTTTTTTTTTTTTGATTGGCTGATTTGTTTTTTATGGCTTATCAACCTTTTGTAGGTTATTTAAAGCCAGATAAAATTGTAAGAATTCTTTGGCGATAATAATGATTTAATGATACAATTCCTACTATTTAACCCATAGTTGGGGGAGTAGAGGTGGATTCATACCTATCACAAAGGTATTTGCATATAAGTAGATATAACAAACCCAATTACAACTGGAACTCATCTTTCCGCTTTTCAGTTAATTCCAAACCATTATCTATCACCCCACCTACATATCTGAGTTTACAGCAGCTATCTAGTGTTCACTCATCTTGATACTGACCAGGCAGTTGTATGTTGTGAGTTATGGACATAAATTTTTGACACATTTTGAATTCATACCTCAGATATTTTTATTTTGGCTTTACAAGACAGATTTGTGAACTTTGGAATTATGATTTCTGATTTTGGATATAAATCCCCCATTTCTATTTTCTCACAGTCTGTAATATTCATTCTGCACACATTCTTGGGAAAGGCACAAATCTATCTTCCCTCACCTATAGGTTAAAAAACATGGCTGGCTGGACAGTATAGCAGAAGGAAAACTCTGAATTCAAACCCAACATGAATAGGACTATCTTGCCTTAGACACACCCACTGCTGCTATGTCTACAGTACATACAATTACCTATGACCCTAATGATTTTGCTTATGAACATTATTGAAAACAATAGGTAATTAAGGGGGAACAACTTCTCAAATAGTGATGAGTTCGACAGAAGAAAGAGAACCAGTTATTTGTATAATGTCCCAAAGACACTCTGTGTCACTAAAAAACAAACAGAGAAGTGAGACAGGTTTAATATTCACTGTTTCTTCCATGAAAAACCAACCTTGTAAAGAGAAGAACAAACCTAAGGTGGCTATTTTTCTTTACAGCTTTAAAAACAAACATGTTTTAACATTCAACCACGTTTAACATTAACTTCATGTTTAACATTAACTTCAAACATGTTTAACATTTTGTTTCTTCCATGAAAAATCAACCTTGTAAGGAGAAGAACAAACCTAAGGTGGCTACCTTTCTTTACAGCTTTCTTGTAAGCGAAAGAGACAAATATAGACATGAAGATGATCTTGACAAGATAAAGATACTCACATTTACAGAAGTTGTCTAGAAATAGATACAGAAAAGATGAACCCCACTTAGATGCTACAGCAAAACGAACAGAATAAATAATAAAGGTAAAAAAAGCAGAAACTAATTGAAAAGGTAGCCAGAAATAATCTCTAATATGATACTGCATTTCATACAGTTCTTCCTCTGTCTTTCTTTCTTTGTAAAAGAATACTTTTTCTAAATATAATAAAACCACTAAGTGTGTGCATTTGTGTTTGTCTTTTGAATATAGGTATATTTTTTCCAAAGTGTAATACAAACATAAGTTATTTCTTGAATAATGTCCGTCAGAATGCTCAGCAGTGTTTTAAGTAGAACACACAGGATGTGGATCCATTTTGGAATTTTTAAGAATACTCTCAGAACGCTCAGAATATATTTTATCCAAATGAATATTCATAGGTATTTCCAAAACTTGACCAGTCTGCATGACCAGATTGCCGCCTATTACATCCAAATTTTGTAGGAATAATTACTTTGCTTTACTAATTTTTATACAAGATCACAAGTATTTAGGTACCCAGTGATGATCAAACTCACTGCTCAAAAACAAAAATTTGCATGACCAGTTGCTGATTGTTGCCACTCCAGGAGGTGATATTGAATGAAAAATAAATAATTACACTTTATTTTTATCCTTGACCCATATAAGTGCATAAGCCACATCCACATTAAGCCAAACATATCACATTCTACCATTATGGGGAAGTGGTAAATATTGCCATGCAGGTTGCTCAAGCTGGGATCAAAGCATAGTATCTGTTCTCCTCTTTAAACTATGGGGAGTTCCAGTCCTGCAGCAACACCTTTTTCATTGCTCTAAAGAGAGACGATTGGTGGATACTGACACCAGAGGAGGTGACAGAGACTGCACAGTTTTTGTCCTTATCCCATATGGACACATATGGTCATCACATATTAAACTAACATTTTGTCCCATTATACCACCATAGGAAGGTGAGTAACTTTTCCACTAACAGGCTGTCATACTGGGATCAAAATGTAGTATCTGTTCTCTTTTTTTTCTTTTTCTTTTTTAGCATTTCCTCCCAAGCAGGTTGATAATGCCATGAGTACGCAGCTAGTTCTATGGATTCTGGTGACAATGGGGGAGGCCTTGTCTCTGAGATTTCATTCATGTGGGAATACCTTCGTCACTACAGCATAGAGGTAGGGTTTGTGGATACTGATGCCAGACATGACGGTGGTTACAGGGACTGGGAAATTTTTTTCCTTGGCCTGTATGTAAAGATACTGATTTTTGGTGTGGAGATTTATCAGGATATTCTTGGTGTTTATTTTATCAGAAACTTTGGAATTAAAAGGATATAAGGTATTATATATATATATATATATATATATATATTTCATTAGGGATGGAGTGAGTTCTTTGTAGTTTGGGGTCACAAAAGTTCGTTTATAAAGCCGATCTTGATGGCAGTTGGGAGAGAGTCCATTTTGGCTCAGTAGTGGTTAAGTTCAAAGTCAGAACTTTGTAGTAGTAGTTGTCATCTTAGAAATAGGTCAGCATCGATCAAATGTGTTTTTGCAGTCCTAAGATGGGCAGAAAATATTATTAGCAGATGACCTCTTACCTACTTCACGCATCATGCATGTTTAGTTTCTCTAACAGTCACATCTCTTGTTCCATGATTTTTCTTTTCCTCCCTTCTCCTCCTCTATTCCAGAGCTGTGAGCTTATATCCTTTTGACCAGTCTCCTAGACTACTGGTGTGAACATTGGTTTCAGCACACATCAAAAATCTCTCTGTGTTAATGTTTTTGATTGACCAAAATGATTTTATTTTCCATCATTCCTTTCTTTTTCCATTTTTATATGGTGGAAGTTATGCATGGCATCTTCCTGATTTTTGGTAGTTTTCAGTCACAAATTAGTAGACTCTGATCCCATAAACTTCCACCTTTTGAAGCTGAGTTCAGTCTTTTCTTCTTCTTCCTCTTTTTTTATTTGAGGGTTGCCTTCTTGTTAGTTGAGAGAGAAGTATATAGAGAGAAGTTTAGAGAGAGAGAGAAAGAAAGAGAGATAAATGTTTTAAAGGAAAGCGCAAATGCCTTATTTTAATTTGAGTTCTTTCTTTTTATTTTGTTTATATATGTTATTTTTATATTTTATTTTATTTTATTTTGATGGGACTCACTATGGTGGCCCATCTTGACAGTGTAGGGTTATAGGTAAACAAATTTAAATAATCTTTTTTCAGTAGTACTTTTTCAGCAATATTTTTACAGTACTTTTTCATTATTTTTTCAGTACGTTTTTTCATTACCTTTTTCAGTACCTTTTCACTATTTTTTCAGTACTTTTCTCCTGTATTTTTAAGTACTTTTTCAGTACTACTTTTTCAGTATTTTTCAGTGCTTTTTTCAGTACTGTTTTTCAGTATTTTTCAGCACTTATTTCAGTATTTTTTCAGTGCTTTTCAGTCATTTTTTCAGTACATTTTTCTTAGAAACATTGAATTTGATTCTTTTTAACACTAGAATTTTTTCAGCTATTGACAGAAATATGAGAATATTCACAGTACCTACGAAATATAGAAATATCTGTATTTTATATGGAATAAAAATGTAAAATATATTTTTTTTGCTTTCTTTAAAGCTTTAACATCATTGAATATTCTAGATAACAAGGGAAAGCTTCATCACCCAACAAAAGTCTATAATATAAGCAAAAGGCAATAATGATATTCTTTCATAAAGATTTAATGTCAAGCAATAAAAAGACAAAAAGATAATGATGGAAATTCTTTCAAGCAATATAATCTCATTTACTGTTTGTCTCCTTTAGAGAAGATATGTTTTCATTGAACTCAATGGATTGTCACTTAAACAAGAACTACTTTGATCATGATTTTATAGTTCTGTATTGTTTGCCATCTCTTTCTGGTCTCTCAGGCTGCACACCCTTAATGACTGCTTTATCTAATTTCACTTCCTTTTTTTAAGTATACAAATCAAAATGGCATTCATAAAAGCCTTTCTTACTAGTGATCAAGTAAAAGCCTCATTGGTCAAGGCAGCACAGAAGCTAATGATAACAATATATTGACAGCATAGAAGTAAATGGTAACATTATATTGACAGCATAGAAGTTAATGTTAATATCATATGAACAGCAGAGAAATTGATAACATTATATTGAATGCATGAACAACAGAGAAATTGATAACATTATATTGATAGCATAGAAGTTAATGGTAACATTATATTGACAGCATAGAAGGTAATAACAACATTATATGAGCAGCCTAATGCAAGCATTATATTGATAACATATAAATTAATGATAGTATCATATTGATAACAAAATAGTGACAGCATAGAAGTTAATGATAATATCATATGAACAAGAAAGAAGTTCATAATAGCATTATATTGACATCATAGAAGTTAATAACTTTATATTGACAGCATAGAAATAAATGGTAAAAGTATATTGACTTCCTAGAATGTAATAACAACATTATATGAACAGCTTAATAATGACATTATACTGATGACATAGAACTTAATAATAACATTATATGAACACTATAGAAGTTAATAACATTAACAACAAAGAAGTTAATAATATTATATTGATAGCATGAAGGTCAATGATATTGGTAGTTTAATGATAATTTTCTCTAATGAATGCAAATTCTATTCTGGCATCATCTGGGGGAATAACATATTGCACAAATATTGTTTCCTTTAGAGGCATACTTTAAAAATAGAATACACCTGTCTTAGAACAATGGTTTTTAAAACCAGTCTAGCAGAAAGCTAGTTGATATAGCGATTTCAATCCTCAATTGTTCCATCACCAATTCAGGAATAAGGATGTAAGAGTGTCTCCTCTTCTTTACTCTATGGTGTGTACTTATATCTCTCCCTACTATCAGCTGCCCCATTTGCATATCTTAAGTGCAGTTAGACTGACCACTTGTCAAGAGCAGTCCTGCACCTGCTTTGAGGTGCAGATCTGAACCTTGAGGCCAGGAAGACATATTTCAAGTTGATTTACAGATGCACCTGATTTCTCTAATAGTCTGCTGTGAGACTGAGGTAAAATTCTCTACTGGCATCAGCTGCAATGCATCACATACTACACAAAGGGCATGTAGCCAAGTGGTTAGAATGTTTGCATTCTAACCATAAGACTTGTGTTTGAATCTCACCATGGCTGATTTGTCTGGAAGGAGGCTTCCTGATGTTATCTGACTGGTAGGGTCAATCCCAGCGTACATCACCTTTGGAAAGTGTCGGAAAATCAAACCACAGGTTGACCCAAGCCTGGTGAGTAAAATTGGGTAGATGGAACCCTTGTGGGCCATCGATAGCTGTGTTAGCATGAAGTCACAAGTCACTGTGACCGAGGGCTTGAGCATGTTGGCCTTGTTCAAATTGTTGATCACACTAGATAATGCCCTCTTTCCCAGAAACTGTAACTAAGGTCTGCTCCACATAGTTGCAGTATAAACCACAAGTGGGCTCTGTGGGTGTTGAGTAAACACAAATGTGCCTGAGCAAGCATCTGCAACAGGGATTGGCTAGTCGCCCTAGTAGACGGGTATCCTCAAATATGAGTGGCCAGCTATAGTACACAAAGACTGAGTAGCTAGCTGAAAGTAATTTATATAGTGATTTTAATCATCACAGTTCACTCATTATTGTAGCCTTGTGTCAAACTAAGTTTAGTAAATATCCCTAAAATTTAATACTCATAGAATAATGTCTTTTGGGGTTTTTTTTAGAATCATATTACAACAAGCAAGGTAATAAAGCCATTAAGACTTTAAAGTTTCCTGAGTGTAAAAGATTATAAGTAAAAGAAAAACATTAAGGAGCAAGAACAATAAAAGAAGAGGGATTAAGAAAAACAGTAAATAATGATTGACATTGCATTTACCGTTTTGAAGGTCAAAGTTGACTAATAGAAGAAACTATTACCATAGAGGTACAGCTACATCTTGCCATTTCAACTGTAAATTGATGAGACCTTGCTGCCAATCTAGTACTGCACTTAAATTCATAATGC
The DNA here is from genome assembly GCA_903632075.3 of Acanthosepion pharaonis. Classification (NCBI taxonomy): domain Eukaryota; kingdom Metazoa; phylum Mollusca; class Cephalopoda; order Sepiida; family Sepiidae; genus Acanthosepion; species Acanthosepion pharaonis. The sequence continues at coordinate 318,567 of CAHIKZ030002157.1, forward strand.
CTAGGTACCATATCAGAAAGTTCATCAGAAAAATTACAATGAAAGTATTTAAAGAAAGGGCATAGAAAAGCTACATTGCAGCATGTAGGAAAGTGATGGAAGCCAATTCATAACCAATGACATTGCAGTTTCTTCTCTCAATTTTATCAAATATCTCTAAATATATAGCAGCAGCAGTAGCCCATATGTGACAGAAATATTGAAAGTAAGGACAAATGGTAGACTTATAAATATGTAAGTTACATTCTAAAGAGAAAAAATATTACATGACACAGTGAATCAAATTTCCTAGCAGGTTTTACATATTAAGTGATTAAGTTCAGTTTTGCAACACAAAAGAGACATTGTTCTAAAGTTAGCTAATTACTGTTAATATTAAAGTGCTAGCTAGCACTTTAATATTAACAGTAATTAGCCGTTTTGTACAAAGAATCATTTGGCATTCATTGACCAAGCAACCAGTACCATTTTTGGTTGAATTTTATAAACTCTTTCTCTTAAAATAATTTTTCATGAAAATAGGTTCTTCAAGTTCAGGAGCTGTTAACACTTATTTATGGCGGTTTCTTTCTTAAACTTTTATTTGAAGTAGTGTGAAACATTATTATCTTGATTATGTCATTATTTTCTCTTTAAGTTACATTCACTATCTGTTTTAGTTGTTCCTGTTGTTGAAAGTCATCAAGACATATTGTTTCTTCTATTTGTGATTCTTCAGGTGTGAAGAAGGATAGTCCTCACTAAGACCTACAGGTTTTATTTGCTCAAAGCCATTTTTAAACATTGCACTGAAAAGGTGGTTGCATACGGCCAAATTTTAGACATTTCTGAAAAGTTTTGGCACCATACATGACATCTATTAAAGAAAAATGTAAGGATGGTGGAAAAACTTAATAAAAAATTAATTGAATCTTCCTTGTCAGCCATATTTAATGAAAAATGTTTGAAAAGAAAGTTGCTGCCCAAATATACATTAAATAATAAATGTGTACAATGAATTCAAATGCTTTTAGTTTTAATAACTGATATAATGAATATGCATACACCTAGGTTCCCCACCACAGTAATATGATTGGCTGGTGTCAGCCATAAATACAGACCGATGTGGAGGTACAGGGACGATGCCTATTGGCTATGATTATTGTCTTTGCCTATTGCCTACCCCTATGACGAGGACCAGTCCATAACGGTTACCTGCTAGATTGTCCTACTTGGTTGCAGTAGTCCAAAACCACTTTGCTACTTCAAACAAATACATCCCTTTCCAGGACATATCAATAACTAATTTTAAAAAAATGTTTTAATTCTTTTACAAAAATTTTAGCAAAAATCCATCTGACACTCATGTCTCACTATATTTGAGTTGATATTGAAAAGTTCAAGGAATTTGGCCCTGATTAAAAATTACTTCTTCTAACATTTACTTCACATTATTTCTTTGAAATCGTCCCTATGGACAGCTGACTGAATAATAATTGTTTTTCTCTGTGCTGTGGTTCTTCAGATCATAGACATTGATGTCTCTCCCTGACTTCTTATGATTTGAAGCTTTAAGCCATATTTGTACTGAATGGAATAGTAATATCCCACTCAGTCCCTCCTCTGTCAATAGGTATGATACTCAATATTTACCTGAGATAAGGCAGGATGTGGCACAAGGCTGGTTTTTAACATGGAGCTTTCCAAGCATGTACACTACACAATAGGTATGATACTCACTGTATCTAGCCTTTGGTATATCCTAGGATTACCAAATTCTCAAAGCTTGCATTCTTCATTACATGTCCCAGAAATTTTAATAGTCTCTTTTTAATAGTTTCTAAATACAAATGTCCATTGTGCTACAATTTTTTTAAAACTTTCCAATTGCTCAGATGCTCCACCAAACAATGAAATGTCTTTTTGTGGAAATTGTCCAGCATATACTCCAAGATCAATATATGGTCAAAATGGCTATTTTAAAGGTCAATATAATGTCAGAATGGCTATTTTAACTTACCTAAACCAACAGAAGAGTGTCAACAATTTTTATCAAGATATTTATACAAAGTAGAATTAACTTAATTAGAATTAACACAAATTACATACCCACATACATAGTATATTAAATCTTTATTTTCTACCCAATATCAAACAATAAACAAACATGACAAACAGATTTCACAATACAATACCATTTAAATCAAAATGTTGATTGGTTTGAAATTAACACCACCATATGAAATATTCAACCAATCAGAGAAAACTAAAATCTTATTTTTCTTGCCCCTACTTTTGCTGGGGTTAGGGGATAAATTCCTTATGAAAATCCATAGATTTTGACTTTCATTGAACAGTCTCCAAGATGAAAATGGTTGCACCTCTCTCCTCACAGCGAAACATATGTCAGCAACTTCAAACCAATCATTTCCAACAACAACAGCTTGGACAGTCAGTGGATCTTCACTGATAGCCAGACGGCAGCTTCAAATGAATCATCTCTAACAACAACAATTCACTGAGAATCTAAAGTCTTTTTTATGCACAGTTTTTTCCTGTAGACTAACTAATTAAAAGTGTTAGCTAAACCACAGCGATTTCTGTGAACCAACTAGACAAAGATTTTAATTCAGCTGAAGACTGTTTTTAATACATTTAATTCTTTTTAATTCATGTATATATGTCTGTAAATTACAAATGATTTATTTAACGGATTTTTTTTTATTTTATTATTGTTTGGAATTTAGACATTTGAATTTTTAAGTGAAAACATGAACAGCTGAATTTTCTACAAGATATTGAGAAAAAATACAATTTCAATACTCTATATGCTTCAATTAAACACGGAAATAACATTGCCAGATTACAGTAAATAAACATATATTCTTCTTCTATGTGTCCTGTCCCTTCAGGACATGTGCATCATCTCTCAGTAAATTTTACCTTTTTGCTGTCTTCTAATACCCTGTTCTGCCAGCCATTTACACAAGATCGTTTCCTTATATAGTTAAGTAGATAGGCTTATGGGCCGTGCTCTTGTCATATAAGACATAAATGAATGAAATCATCTATTTATGTAAATAAGCAAAGTTAAGTAAAGTTGTCCAGAGTTAGCATTAGGTCAATTGCTAAGTGTACCTTCATGAAGTAAACCATTTATTTCATTACTTACCTATGAGTTAGTGTTCCTTATTATTTCCGTCTGTTATCTCGAAAACATGAGATACAACATCAAGTCAACTAACTGTTATTGCTCTTTCCTGTATTGATGTGTGTTTTCTTCCTAACCTTTTGTTTGAGGTAATGCAGAATGTCAGCATTTTGATGATGTCATTATTCTTTTAGATTCTGGATTACAAAACTGATTGGCAGAAGCAGTAAAAGGTGAAATATGTTAATAATTTAGGATGTTTGAATTAATCTATAGATAGTGTCATATAGAACATAAATGAATGGAATTGTCTGTTTATGTAAATAAGCAAAGTTAAGCAAAGTTAAGCAGAGTTAGAATTAGGTCATCTGCTAAGTGTACCTTCATGTAGTAAGCCTGTTATTTCATTACTTACCTACGAGCTTGTCTTCCTTATTATTTCTCTCTGTTATTCGTCCTGGGTATGACGATAAACTACATCTGTGTCCTGGGTAAGATGATAAACTACGTCCAACAGCAAGGCCTTTGATCATTAGGTTTTGAGGAGCATGAAACCACCTCTTAATTGCTGGTGTTCCCAGGTCGACCCTGACCTGGGGTAGCAGCACCTGTTAGGGTCCGTGCTATGGGCTAATAGTTAACACCCAAACTTGTGTAAAAATAGGTTTTAATACCAGAAATACTTTGTAATAAAAAAAATATTACCAGCAATAATTTTTGAAGGAAAAATTATTATCAGCAATACTTTTAAAAAAAATGTATCAGCTATACAAACAGCTATACATTCTTTGAAAAAAAATACTACCAGCTATAGATTTCTTCAAGGAAAAATATTCCCAGAAGAAAAACATATTACCAGCAATAAAAAAAATGTCGGCATTAAATAACCCATTGAGGTTGATATGCCGTAAACCAAACCAAACCAAACCAAATTCTCTCTGTTATCTTGAAAACACAAGAGCAGTTCCTCTGCCCCTTTTGCCTTTGATGCACTCTGTGGGTGTTATATTTTCCAAGTCCTCTTACTTCATTATGTATCCTACAAATTGTCATTACTAGTAAATGTTCAGTTTTTTAACTAACGCAATAAAAAGGCTGGCTGAAATTCTTTATAATCTTTTTATAATTTTGCAATTGAATTAAGGAGTGGAAGGAATTTCTTAATTGTTAATAAAAAGCAGTAAATAATTGTGCCAACCCAAATGTACTTCCATTTGTTAACATAGAGACTGAAAACATTTTTCTCTGATAGCATTCAAATAAAAACAGGTAAAAAAATCAATTTTACTTTATTGAAGAAAAAATTATTACTGGAAGCAGGTGTTTTTTTTTTTTGTTTTCTGGGTTTGTTAGAAATGTCTGTAGAATGAGAATAAGAAAAAAAATAATATTGTAAGACATACAGAAACGGAACTTTATATTCTACTTTAGTTAGTTTTACTTTCATCCTTTCCTTCTAACCAGGATTAATTGGATAGGTGAGTCCATTATTCCTCTGGGCAGTCCCAATGAGTGTTTCTATTCTTGAACCAGTGTCCATTACGTCAAAACATATACCACCTGATTTCAATCAATTTAGTATACCTATAACTGTTCTATTTTTGTATTATTTCCTGACCACTGACAAGCATTTTCTTCTTGATTTCTACAGAACAACACATTTATAAACTAAAACTTATACCAAAACATTTTTATATATATATATATATATATATATATATATATATATATATATATATATTTATATGAATAATCTGAACATATTATGTCTATTTATTTTTATTTTAATCCTCTCAAATTCACAGATCAATTTCTTAGTGTTGTTATAAAACTGATTAAGAAAGACGCCATAGTTTTGGTTATTTCTTTTATTATTTTCCCAAGTACTTTCAATCTCATAAAACATTAACAAAAATTCACAACTAGCAATTACATAAATTTTTGGTATTAGCAATTCACCCCTGAAGATAATCTTTGATGAGATGGAAAGTACTTGCGAAAATTAAAGAAATAATAAAAACTATGGTGTTTTTCTTAATCAGTTTTATAACAACACTAAGAAATTGACCCATGAATTTGAGAGGATTAAAATAAAAACAAATAGACATAATATGTCTAGATTATACAACCAAACATGCTTGAAAGAAGATATACTGCCTAAATATACATGATATATATATATATATATATATTTAGGAGGTACATTGGAGTAATGAATAGTGGCTTGAATTGAGGAATTGGGAATCTGAGTTAGAATTCCACTCATGTTCATTAAATTCACTTAAATGCTGATGCCTTTGGGAATGGTATGAATCCTATTCTTCTCCCCCAACCTATGGGTAAATAGCAGGACAGACTGGGTCCTATAGCTTTGGATGGCAAATGGTCTAGGAGAAAGACAACTCTGAATTATAAACCTGCAGAGGGTTGTTTTGAGATCTTGTGGTATACTGTGCACCAGTTCACTGTATTTAGCTCTTCCAAAATGTGTGGTTGCTTATTCACAAAGCCTTCACTACTATAATCAAATGATATGTGTGGTTAGTCTAGCTGTTGGCTCTAAGAACTGAGCTGCTTGACTCACATATGCCAAAAATCACAAGAGACTTCAGTATATATATATATATATATATATATATATATATATATATATATATATATATATATATATATATATATATTCATATTAGATCTATTTAGATTTTCATTAATTCTTGGCTATTTCCATATTATGGGTTTTCAATTCACATCAATGGAGTGAAATTTGACCAAACAAATTTTAAGTCGATAATTGCAAAATTCAGTTGTTAAAGGATCCTGTTTCAATTTTAAAGTCTAATATAACCGCCATATATATAGACAGATGACAGGAGTGGACTGAAAGGAATGATAAGGTAACAAACATTGCTTTGGAGTATAAAGAACAGGAAAACATTGTGATTTTAAAAGAGCAATGGTTTATAGATTTGTTTATGTTGAGATGATGGAAGAATAAAATGTAATGCTTAAAGAAACAGCTGCATAACAAGAAACCAGTTCCAGTGTCTTCTGATTCATTAGAGCAGCATTCTACAACCTTTTTATCCTTTTGGAGCTCTTGAAAGAGTTTTCATGTGTCAGGTAACCTTCTGCATAAAATTATTATATACCATTTTTAATATCTATCTCTTTTATATTTTATTATAATAAACAAAAATTACTGAAAAATACCTTAGCCTATTTGCCATTGTTTCTAACAGGACCCCTATTGACCTCTTGTGCAACCCCATGTTTCTGGAGAATACCAGTCAAGAAACACTGCCTTAGATGAACCCCTATGCAAATAGATCACATCTTCAAGCATGTAGCCATACTCAGCATGCTTGGTCAGTTATTGGTTGGTTAGGCTATTTAATGATTAGTTGAAGGTTTTGAGTTCAAAGTTGACCTTCTCTTAGACCGGTTGACACCCAAGGCTATAGGACCCAGTCTGTTCTGCTAATTTTCCATAGCTGGCAGTGGGAAGAGATGAGATGGATTCCTACCTTTTGCAAATATATTAGTGAATGTAGCAAACTCAACTGGAATTTGAACTCAGTTCTTTGCTCCTCACTACCATTTATTACTCCACCATGCATTAGAAAATGCTTTAAAATCCATATTATTTTAAATACCTAAATAAAATAAATGATAGATTTATCAATAATCAATAAGTACCTATGCATAATATTGTAAAATTTTGTCAGTTAACACTTTTCTCTTTCCTTCTCTAAGAGTAAGCTCGACTCTTAAAATAAGTTATTGCTAGTAGTTTCTAGTAAAAACCGATATTTTGCATTTTTATTTGTATCTGCTGACTAAATCTAATGGAATATTGATTTTACTAAAGAAGGAAAAGGAAGAGAAATAAGGATTTGAAACCAATGGAAGATTTCATTTATTCTTAATTCCTTGAGAAAATAATAATTTTTAATGTGGAAATATTAAGAGATTATTAGAAAACATCTGTTTAGATTATTGAAATTTATGAATATTCAGGTAAGATGAAGTTTCCCTAGTCATTAACTTTATTTGTTTGAATTTTAAAACAAAAAAAATGTTCAATATTTCATTAGATTTTGCTGATAAAGTTAATTGAAACAGCGAACATTTGAAAATTCTTTTCATTGTCATCACCTCTTGCTATAATTGTTTGATAAATTGTATAACTAAAATGAAACAACAAGAACTCCTACAGAGAATAGTGAAGGAAATCAAGAAAAAAGGATTAAACATCAATTGCAAGAAGACTGAATGTATAATTGTCAGTAAAATGAACAGCCCAACATTGGATATTACAAATTGGAAATGCCAAAATCAAGCAAGTACAATTTAAATATATGGGAGGGGTTTTAACAGTGGGCAAAAAATACAACACTGAAATCTAAAGGTGTATTGGGGTAGTGGAAGGTGCTTTCCAAAAGCTAAGCAAGGTATTAACAAACATGAAATATTTCCTTTAATAAGATTACTCAAATATTCAGGTTAGCTAGTGGTTAATAACAAAGCATAAAATGTTCTTTAGCCTCATTTGGTAACCAGTCTTGGTTCTGACAGCTCTAAATTTAAAACCAGTTAGGTACCGGGCTAGCAACTATGGAAGCCATAGTAACAACCCTTTGCTGGCTAGCAAATCCTCACCATAAAAACTTACTTTCTGCAACATTTTGCTGGTTAGCAATTACAACTTGCAAAAAATACTTGCTGCAACAATTTTCTATTGAGTAACTCCAATTTGCAAAACAATACTTGTTGCAACATTTTATGGGTTAGCAACCCAACTCACAAAAAAACCCTACTTGTTACGGAAACTACAATAGCAACACTTAATTTGATAAGGATCATACCCAATCCTCCATGTAAACTCTACAGTGTTAACATGAGTAAACAACAATTTCTGTGAATTTCCTTTCTGCTGAATTAAGAATGAAAATAGTACAGTGATAAAAGCCAGAAAATATTTTAATATCTACTTGTTATAAAATTCATAGCAACAACAGTTGGGGAGACTAGAGCACCTTCATGCATATATATATACATACAGTACTGAGCAAAGTAAGTGAACTCCTGAGATAATATTTAAAATAATTGTCTCTTTTTTTCCAGATAATCAACAAATCTTAATTAAACTATATATTCATTAAGAAAAACCTTTATTAAATCAATTACTGCTTTTAAAATTTTTTATCAAGCTGGAATAAAAATATTTATTAAAAATTAAGATTTGCAAAAGTAAATGGACCCTTACATTTTATATTTGATAACTGCATCTTTTGAGGTTACAATGTCAACCAGTCTTTTTTGATAATTTTTAAGAAGTTTCTTACAGTAACGAGTGACAATTTTTGACCATTCTTCTTCACAAAACTCCCAAAATCATGTTTCTTGTATGCCTTCTTTTACTTGAATCACAGATTTTCAACTGGGTTTAGATCAGGACTTTGACTAGGCCTTTCCAACACTCAAAATTTCTATTATCATTATCATTTCAACTTATGTTCAGTTTACTGAACTAATTCTTTCAGTTGTTTCTGTTATTAACATAGTGTCTGTGATTCCTTCTAAAAAAACTTCTTAGCCTAAATTTCCACCTTCAAAAGCCTACATGACCAGAGATTGGCAGCTTATCTTTCTCTGATCTAGCGATGTCAGCTCAGTTAGAGTAAAACTGGCTGGTTGCATTCAATGTTTCAAAAACCAAACTAGTGACATTCCACCATTGTCAGTCAGACCCAGAACTTTCACCAATCACAATGAATGAATGTTCTCTCAAGTAGATTCCATGCCTTGACAGCCTATGAGATTTAAACTCAGTCTAGACCTCAAGTGCAACTCATACATATGATCTAAAAAGAATCTGGACAAATGGTCAATTCCTTGTACCCCTCCAGCAAGTAGATGATGCATCCTGCTATCCTATAACTATACATTAGTCAGATCAGATCAAAAATGGAGTCCAAAAACATCTCTGTCCTTGTCAGTGAGGAATTATTTTCCACCTTACAACTCCTTTCTCATTGATGAGATATTGCAAGCCTCTCACTACTCAGTCATTATTTCCATGAAAAGTATTCAGATGAGCTACACTCCTTAGTTCCATCTGTCCTAACTTTCCTAAGTAAAATACATCAGCCACACATATTGTGGCAAACCACCTTTATTCCCTTTGCATTCCATTTGTGAGATATAGTCCCATTCAAGCTTCTTCCCATTAACTACTGCCTTGTGGAACTGATTCCCTGATCACTACAATCTTAACCATTGCAAGTCTAGGGTCAACTGTTATCTGCCTCACATCTTCACATAAGCTGTGCCTCTTACTTTGTACCTCTCTACCTCAGTATGAACATCACTGTAAAAAATAAAAAAATGAATTGCCTTTTGTGTTGATTTATTTTCAAATAGCCTTGGTTAATGCATGCATTTAAGTGCAGTTACCTCTTGTTGGCCATGCTTATCAATTGGGAACCCATACATCATAAAGACACTGGAAAAATGGTCAGCCCCTTGTATCATTCCAGAAAGTTCCTGACACCTTCTGTGATGCTTTGTCTTTACAAGAGTCAGATTAGTCCAAAAATGGAGTATTGCTGCCATAACTTGGCCCAATACTTACTTTTCAATCTTGAAATCAAAACTATTTATGTGTATTTGTGAAGGAAAACTTATTTTCCACTCTGTAACTTCTTTCTCACAGACTCATAATTGCAAACCTATTACTACTCTTTAACTACTTCCATGGGAATATTTGGATCAGCTTTATTCTTTAGTTCCATCAGTTTGGACATTTACAGCAAAGACCTCAAAAAGCTTCTTCCCAAGAACTTCTACTTTGTGGAATAGAATCCTATGTGGGTACTTCCTGAAATACTAGAATTGCAACCTCTTCAAGCCTAGGATCAATCGTTATCTATCTACTATATCATCATAATCTTCACTTTTTATTTACTCCTCTGATATACATTTAGTAACACTCTATTTTGAGTGGCTCTTAAACCTTGTATTGGTTGAACGCTTGCATTTTATTATGAAATTGCTATTATTTTAAGTACATTAATAAGAATAACATTTATTGCTGAGAGTGATTAGCTCTGATAATCCTTTGGTAACTATTTGGGAATATCGTTCTCCATCTTGATAGAATTCATTTTCAAACTGCTTTAAGCATATTTTTTCTGAACACAGTGTTATACCAGAATTTAGAAGTGCTGTGTGACATTTTGTAAATAGGAACCACACACTGATCAAATTCTAGAGAACAGGAATGGTTTTCTTCCACAATCTATTATGGACATATCACTTGGATTTGATCAAATTTACGGCGTGGTCTAGAAGGAAATGCCTGACAGCAGAAAGAGCAGGAATGGAAAACAAAAGCAGTAATAAACTGGACAGTGGATCTTGCTGAGGATGAACATAGTAATGAAGAAGATTTTGATACCAGCCTCGAAGGGCACAAAAGCAATGACATGACAAATATAGTTGACACCGTTGATATTCTGATATATTTGATATTCTGACAAGGTTCTAACTGTAAATTCTTGCTTTTATCTGGATAAAGAAAAAATTCCAACAACTTTATCTTTATTTATCACATACAGTAACATTCCAAAAGATATGGTATAGTAGTATGTAAGATGTTTGAGAGATTATGCAAAATCCTTTGATAAAGTACGTCACAAGGAACTGCTAGGAAACCTTAACATATTTGGGAAGGATGTTAGAAGAATCCAGATCCTCTACTGGCAGAAAATCTCCTGCATTTGGATAAAGACAAGGATGTATCTTCTCACCAGACTTATTCAATCTATACAGTGAAGTGATTCAGAGAGAATTAGAAGTCCTACAAGGATTCACCAATGGTAGCCACAATCTTAACAAATCTTTCTCACATAGCCACATAAACTGTGCCTCTTTCTGTAACTATCTCTTGAGTTACTCCCAAGCCTCATTTGGGATGGACATCATTGTAAAATTAAAAGACGTAAGATATGCAGATGACACAGTATCGATGGCATATATAGAAAGGACGCTTCAAGAACTTCTACAAAATGCTGTGAAAAAAACAGGTTATTTAAAGTCAGAAAACATTTTCAAATTTCTAGAATATTTTCTTTTTTTGAGATATTAATAATTTAGTGATACAAGTTTTATTAATTAACCCACAGCTGTGGGGATAAATGAATTCATACCTTTCCCAAGAGTATTTGCATTGTAAGTGAATAGAACAAACCCAACCAGAATTGGAACTTGGCAATCCAGTTAACAATTCTGAGCCATTATCCATCCAACCACCTGCACATTCAAGCTTACAGCATCTATTATTCCCAAGCAGCTACCCATCTAGGCAATGACCAGGCTCAATGTTGCTTAACTTTGGGGATCATACAGGAACCAGTGTTTTGATGTGATGTGACCATATGCCTAATCTGCCAAAAGTCATGTGATAGGAGTATATAAGAACGATAGGTGATTATGCAGTACTTGTGACATAGTCACAACCTCATATTACATATGTGGCTCAAACTGGTTTTTGATGATTACTATTATTGTGCCATAGTAGGCCATATTGGTCATTTTGCTGCATTAAGTCCACAGCTTTATTCAGGTCAATAAACCAACCTATCTTTGTTTCTTGCTGAAAGTCAAATCAGCCATCTTTTCACCAGGAGAAAGTTGTTTTGTAAAACATATAAATGCTATTAAATAGCAAACTGCACAAATTTCTCACTTCACTAAAACAAAACAACGATTTTGAAGATGTTTGATCTTTTTTTTCAATGTGTTGATTTCAGATTGTCTAAACTAATTTTTAGTTAATTTACATTATGCATATGTGGACTATTGTTCTCATTTTTGTTGCTATTATCAAAACATTTTGACCTCTGGGTTCTCTGATCTTCTTCAGCTGCTTGTTGATCAATATAAGCTTTCTGGAATAAGCTTTAGATTAAATTTGTTTTTGTTGTTATTACCACATTTCAGTCATTGTGCCCTCTAGCCTTCTTCAGATGTACAGTGGGGAAAATAAGTATTTCATTCCTTGCTAATTTTCTGAGTTTGCCACCTTACAAAAATGGGAACAGTCTATAATTTTCTGGGTAGGTACATCTTGAAAGTGAGAGATAGAATATAAAAAAATTCTAGAAAATCGCATTATATTAATTTTTGAACATCTATTTATTTTTTATTGAAAAAAATGAATATTTCATCCCCTCCCAACCAGCAATGATTTGGACCCCACAGACTGGTTATGTGAGGAGGCATATAGACTAGTCCTATTACTCAAATATTACTCCTAATCAAGTACTCATTACCTGTATAAAAGACACTAATTCACAGAATCCTTCAATGAATCAGAATCTAATCTCTCCACAATGGGCAAAATGAAAGAATTGTCTAAGGACATCCAGGACAAAATTGTATACCTGCACAAGACTGGAATGGGTTACAAGATGATTGGCAAGAAGCTAAGTGAGAAGGAGTCAACTGTTGGTGCGATTATAAGAAAATGGAAGAAATACCAATTGACTATCACAACATTATCACAACATTTCAGTCATTGTGCCCTCAAATTTTCTTCAGATATATGTTGATCTGAGTTTGGATCTATAGTACCAGCACAGGGACTGTAATATCAGTTATTATGCCACCAAGTTCATGCAAAAATACTTTAATCTGTTAGGTGATTGCCTCATAAAGAACGAAACTCAGTGATATTAACAGAGAAGATGTGGATAACAATCTGCATGTAAATAATATAAATGATGATAAGTCTTCATCCCACAAATTAAGCTAGAAGGCAATTAAGTGATAATAACAACAAAGATGAGGATAATAACTACTCATTGCAGAAATTATTTTTAGCTAAGTTTGTAACTAAAATTTTTTTGCTTTCATGATATATTCAAATATGCAAGTGAAACCTTCTTTGTAGATATTTTCTAGGCTGGGCTTAGTTTTGGCACATGGTTACAATTGCAAAGAGTGAATTTCAAACTGATGCATGCAATTCCTGATGACCATTAATGGTTATGAGAGAAATATGAGAAAATCATGAAATTAACAAATAATGATCTATTTAAAACTTATTTATTTATAAATTAATTCAAACCTTCCTTTTGTTTTGGCAAATTCTTGGATCACATTGTTGTGCTTTAGCTTTTTCTTCTTGAAATGAAATGAAAATAGATTATACAAATGATATGTTTTAAAATAAAGCAAGAGAAATAACAGAGAGAAGACGTACTCATCAAAAGCTAAAAATAATTGACAATGAATTAACTAAGAAATTCAAATAATATTATAGCTAATACTACTATTGTAAATAAAACAAGAGATATATGATGAAAGAAATACTAGTCAAAAATTGATAAAAAAGACAAGGCATCATTTAAGAAATTCAAATAATATTACAGTTAATATTTCTATTGTAAATAAAGCATGAGAAATAAGATGAAAAAAATACTAGTCAAAAATTAATAAAAAACGACAAGGCATCATATAAGAAATTCAAATAATATTACCGCTAATATTACTATTGTAAATAAAGCAAGAGAGATAAGATGAAAGAAATACTAGTCAAAAATTGATAAATGACAATGCATCATTTAAGAAATTCAAATAATATTACCGCTAATGCTACTATTGTAATGGAACAGAAACAATTTCATGTCTGACGTGTTAGCAGGTCATGAAAGCCTAAATACCTAAATACAATTCTATTAAAAATCCTTATAAAAATGAATACTGAAAAAAAACTTTATCTCCGTTATCTTGAATAGGAGAATTGATTTCATAAGCGCAATTTAAATATTTTCTATCATCCAGATGCAGAATCCTTTAAATGGCCAAAATATAATTTCATCTTTTATTCAAAGCCATGCAAAATCTGATGCATATGCTTCTAAATAGAAAAGAAAGAGATAAGAAAAGAAAATTTAATTTGTTTTATTACTGTATCATATACAAAGAAAAAAATATTTCATTGATTCATTTCTTCATGAAGCCAGGCATTGATATATTAAATTGTGTGCAAACAACATTCTGTTTGCATTGCCAAACTTGAATTTCTCACTTAATAAATCCGTTTTTAAACAATTGATGTTCATAATTATATATCTTTACCACCTCTTTGTTATCGAAAAATTTATAGGCAAGGATGCAATTTTTGCCCTGTCCCTATCAATTTCATCCGAACCAGTTGTCTTGCCAGTAAATAAGAAGAATTACTGGAATTAATTCTATGCAATCTATTTAGTATTACTTCTTTAAACATTTCTTTCTTGTTTACACATAGAATCACAAAAATGGAATATGGCATTATATATGATTTGGGATTGATCTTGGCAACCACTCTTTGTGATTTTAAATTCTTTTCAATCATTAATCTGACAGACATTTTTAAAAATGAATTCTCTGATTTCATAGAATATAGAAATTCTTGTTTTTATTCATTTATAAATCTTTAGATAATCAGCCATTCGAATTATGCATTTACCATTTCTCAATTTTCCTGTTTCATATGCTTTAGTTTATTTGTTTATAACCTGAAAACATTCTTTCTCTTTCTCTCTATCTCTTCCCACTCACTCCCAAACAATATTGCTTATATAGAACTGTAAGTATTCATAACATATTCAATAACTTGTCTTTACAAAGTTAAAATTATAAACAACATATTCAAGAAACAACTCAATAACACAAGTAACTGAATGTAAGTAATGCAATTAAACTAGTCATGTTAATTAAGTACATATTACAAAGTTTTGACCATGAAAAGTGGAGGAGGCTGCTAGATAGCTTCCAAAGAATAACATCCTGATCTAAGTTTCTTTTTCATGATAAAAAAATATAAAAATAGGTTTCTTTGACTCAGATCATCTTTTTTATGATTTCACCACAAGCTAGACAGTAAAGACACAAGGGGTTACTGAGTGTTAGAGAATACAAGAAAAGAAAATTTATGATGAAGAGAGAGCAATATAAAAAGAGGAATAAAGAAGACAGAACATAATGATTGGCATTGTATTCAAATTTTTGAAGATCAAAGTTGGCTGGGAAGTAAGAAGTGAGAAGTGTGAGAGAAGAAAGTATTAGCATAGAAACCTACATATTTATTGGTAAATATATATTTTTTCAATCATTTAACCCCCAAGCAAGGCAATAAAGCCACTAAGACACAAGAGGTTACTAAGTGTTAGAGAATATGACATGAAAAAACAATAATCAGAGGAAGAATTAAGATGACAGAAGATGATGTTGACCAGGAAGCAAGAAGCTGGAAAAAGAGTACCACAAGCGAGATGTGCAGTAGAAGAAACTGTCTGTATAGAACTTACAGTTGCATCTACAGTTCAACAAACAGTAAATTGATGAGATCTTGTTTCCAGTCTAATAATGTGCTTAAATTCATAAACGCCAAGTATCATAGAAAGTTCATTACTGACGAAAGAGTTTCTTTGTTTGATCTCTCTTTTTACTTATTCTGCTGAATGAAAAAATAAAACAACTTCTCTTATCCATAAACAAAGGAACTAAAGTTGCATTTTCTAAATCTTAGTACTAGATTGAGAATGTATAGTGAGCGGCCATAGTCAAATGTAAAATAAATGGCAATAAGCAATAAGAAGAAAAAGAAATGAACAGGGCAAAAAAATAATATAAAGCAAGTAAACATTATACGCAAGGCAAATTAACAGTAATAAATCAAAGCAACAGTGATATGGCTAAAAATTCACAAACTAAGAATTGGGGTTGATATACAAGAGAAAATTCGAATAAATGAACATAGCATTCTGATGACAAGACAAGACAAGCTGGGAGTGAATCTGATGAAACCGAAAACTGGTCTGTTTTATTGGCTACATCTCAGCATGTATTTGTGTGCTTTTACCTATAAAGTGGGGAGAGGCAAGTGTTTTGCAGTCATTCCTAGTGGAGTTTCATGTTCTTAATAAACTCAGAAAGGAAACTGAAAGAACTCTTAGACAAGGTCATAATGGAAAGCAAGACGAAAGGACTATAAACTGTAAGAATGTGTTGGCTTCACGAAAAGAAACCATCCAAAATATAAGCTATATATTAACATATGTAGATGACACTTTTTTGATGGTAGACTCAGAAAGGAAACTCAAAGAACTCTTAGACAAGGCAAGAAGAAAGGACTATAAACTGTAAGAAGACAGAATACATGGTTATGGTGTGAGCTAAATTTCGGAGACATATGATAAGGAAAGAAGGCTTGGAAAATTTGGATATAAGGAACAGAGGTATACATTGAGTAACGTACCTAAAGAGCTTCTGTAAATGAATGGAAGAATAGAGACAGGAAGTTATAGTAAGGGAAGTAACATTGCTAAGAGATACAAAGGATAGGATGTTGTGGAGAACCATGATCAACTGCATTCTGAAGACATACAGCTTCATAAAAGAAGGTACACTTTAATAAGAATTATCAAAAGCATGAAGTACTTGCTTGTTGGACAAGTTTTGAAAATAACTTGTAATATTCAGTTCATTGTAGGCTATGAATTTAAAAGACAGACACTATCGAAGGTGTCTTAATAAAGAAATAATCAAATATGTTTTGCCAAAAGCTCTGCAGTAAGCACATACAGAAAACAAAACTGATTTCATTTTATTACAGTGGCAGGAAAGTGACTGAAGTTGAGATGCCAGGTTAGAACCTTAGAAGAAAATGGATTTAACATGTGATCAATTAAAACATTTTTAGGAAAATGGGAGCAAAAAGGACATTTATACTTATTCGAGTCTCACAGGATACAAGGGAGAGAGATATACATTGAGTAACCTTCCTAAAGAGATTGTGTAAATGGAGGGCCGAATAGGGACAGGGAGTTATAGTAAGGGAACTAACATTGCTAAGACCTACAAAAAATAGGAAGTTGTGGAGAACCATGATCACCTACATTATGATGGCGAACAACATAAAAAAAGATACACTTTAATACGATTATCAAAATCAGGAAGTACATGCTTTTTGGACAAATTTTGAAGTCAGATTTTGTTTTAAAAGTGTAAAATTTTAATAAGCATATAAATAGATGTCATGCATGTTTTCAGGGTAGGAACATTGGCATTTCAAAATTAGGAACAGTAATAAAGTGGTACACAGGTTTACAAATTCTTCATGGTGTTTGAATGATCCAAATAGTTTTCAGAGAATTCTTTTCTAAATCTGACTGAAAGAAAATGATGAATTCTTGTTATTTCTGTGAGCAAATCTATTGTTGGGAAGTATTGTCACTGTAGCATATGAATTTAAAAGACGGATCCTATCGGAATGTATCTTAATACAGAAATAATTAAAGACACAGATGATACTGTGCTGATGGCAGATTTCGAAAGTGAACTGAAATAACATCTAGACAAGGTTGTAAAAGAAAGCAAGAAGAAAAATCTCTCAACCGTAAGAAGACAACATTCATGGTCATTAGAAAAAGGGGCAGCCCAATGTGTGCACTACATATTAGAGACATCAAAGAAAAGCAGGTAGAGACGTTTAACAGATATACTGGTAATAATGTGTTAATGGTAGAGTCAGAAAGTAAATTGAAATAACTTCTAGACAAGGTTGTAAAGGTAAGCAAGAAGAAAAGACTGTTAACTGTAAGAAGAGAGAATGCATGGCTGTCAGCCAAATAGGTATTCCATAGTGAAAGCTATATATTGGGGATGTCAAAATTAAGCAGACACAGAAATTTAAATGAGTATTGTAGTTATAGATGACAGGAAATGCTCCGGCCTTCTTTAAGTGGTTGGAATATCGAACTGAACCCTTTATTCTGCCTTGTTGGAGTAGACTTCTAGTTCCACATGCCATGTCTAATGGATGTCAGTTATCAGTTATCTCTTGTTAATTCCCCTCTCCACTGCCTTAACCAGGTATTGAACTCACACTCTTTGGGTCCTGTCACTTGATCTAACTCACGCCTTCATCCACTGTGCCACTGAAGACATCTGTGTATGAATTTCTGGATATTATAAACCTGTCTTCCGCAACCATTTTATACCAGTGCTCATATTGCAATTTTTGCTGTTATTATTGCTTTTCTCTGGCACTCCTTATTACTGGTTCCCATATTGTATTCATATCTATGCTTAGTCAGCTCAGGAGTCTGTCTATATTTCTGAGATGAGGTATTATGTACATTATTTACATTATTCGGACTATTGTCCTCATCTTTGTCACCATATTTATCACAACGTTTTGGCCGTTGTACACTCCGGCCTTCTTCAGGTGGTTGGAATGTCAAACTGAACCCTTTATTTTGCTCACAGGGGTAAACTGTTCTAGTTCCATGTGCCATGTTTAATGGATGTCAGTTATCAGTTATCTCCTGTTAATTTTCCCTCTGAAAGTTCTCCACTGCCTTAGCCGGGTATTGTCACTGGATCTAACCTGAGCCGACCAAGCATAGAAATAAATATAATATGGGAACCAGTAATAAGG
This sequence comes from Acanthosepion pharaonis, assembly GCA_903632075.3. Taxonomy (NCBI): domain Eukaryota; kingdom Metazoa; phylum Mollusca; class Cephalopoda; order Sepiida; family Sepiidae; genus Acanthosepion; species Acanthosepion pharaonis. The sequence goes on from CAHIKZ030002157.1 coordinate 337,190, forward strand.
AGTTCCAGAGAAAAGCGATAATAACAACAAAGTTGCAATATGAGCTCTGGTAAAAACATGTAATTATAACAGCAAAAATTGCAATATGAGCACTGGTAAAAATGGTTGCTGAAACATTAGGTTTATAATACCCAGAAATTCATACACAGATGTCCTCAAGGACACAAGGCATAATGGATAAAGGCATTGGTTAGATCCAGTGACAGGACTCAAAGAGTGTGAGTTCAAGTGGAGAACTTTCAGAGGGAAAATTAACAGGAGATAACTGATAACTGACATCCATTAAACATGGCACATGGAACTAGAACAGTTTACCCCAGTGAGCGAAATAAAGGGTTCAGTTCGACATTCCAACCACCTGAAGAAGGAATATGGAGGAACAAAATCAGAAGAAGGCCAGAGCATACAACGGCCAAAACATTGTAATAAATATGGTGACAAAGATGAGGACCATAGTCCGAATAATGTAAGATATAATATTACTATAAACAGAAATTCACTGGAGAATGTGTCAAGTTTTAAATACTTGAAAGCAATCTTGTTTAAAGATCATACCTGCAACTTTCCATCTGTACACGGATTGCTGCAGCCATGGCAGCAATGGCCAAATTGGCAGGAATATGGAGTAAAAAAATCAGCTTTCAAATGAAGTACAGACTGTACAAATCGCTGGCAGTCTCCATTCTCCTATATGGATGTGAAGCGTGAATACTATTGGCAGAAACAGAGAAAAAGAAGCAAGCGTTTGAGAACAAATGCATGAGAAAACTACTTAGTATTTTCTATTGGGAACATAAAACCAATGTGTTTGTGTGGAAAAAGGGTTTGAAAGTTTTGTAGGCCACCAGGAACCTCTTCTTGTCACTGTCAAACAGAGAAAAATGGTGTGGTTTTGGACATGTTACAAGGCATGACAGCCTGTGCAAGACCATCATGCAAGGCACCGTTGCAGGTGGATGTAGGAGAGGACACCAATGCAACAATTGGTTGGACAATGTCAAACAATGGACAGGTATGACTATACCAGAATTGCTGATGGCTGTCATTGATAGAGTGTTGTGGAGGAGATTCTGTGTAGCTTCAGATCCCACTATAGTTACAAAAGTCAAGGGGATGATGATGATGATGACAATGATGACGATAATGATAATTAAGATATAGGAAAATATAATAAAAATAAAAAAAAATATGTTTTTTTTAACTCCTGTGTAATATCTCATCTTACTTATTATAAAATGCAGATTGTGTGTGTGTGTCTGTACATTTATATTTTGGATTGGAATTCCTACATTTTTCAACTGATTTCAACAAAACTTCACAGGACTGTGTAAAATTACCTTGCGGTGGTTCTGACAGTGCCCAAAATTGGAAAAACACAATTGTTTTTGCATGAAATCAATTTGAAAAAACGATAAAACACGATTCTGTCACCAGAATAAAAGGGGGACAACTCATATCGAATTATACTTCTTATAAAACCCAGGTTGTTTTTGTGTGTGTGTGTTCGTTTATATATGGGATCGGATTTCCTACATTTTTCAACTGATTTCAACAAGACTTCCCTTTTTTTTGGCAAGTAGTGTTTCTTATTGTCTTGCACACTTTTTTCTTTATTTTTACCTTTTTTATTTCCATTTACAAGACAATTGTTTATAATAAAATTCTATTCAATCGATAGACTCATAACGATTGAAAACAATGTTTTTGTTTGAGTTTGGGTCTGACCAATTTGTAAAAAAAACCCAAAAAAACAAAAAAAAAACTAATTAAGACATGCGTGTCCGTCAACCCTAAACAATAATCTTTGTCAATTTTATTTTTCAGTCTTTATGATGGTCGATACTTGATCTATCTCTTACTGTTACATTCCCGGGCAATGCTGGGCTCTACTGCTAGTCTCTTATATAGCAATGAATGACAGACAATTTCTTCACATAGGAAACAGAGATTTATAGTAACATAGCTGAATTTAATGAACAAAATAGGTTAGCAATGAGGAAGTCTTAAAATGAATAAGAACAAAAAATAAACATACTTAGAATCAGAAAGATACAGCTGAAATTTCTGGGACACATAGTGAGGAAAGAGGGCCTGGAGAATTTAACACACACAGGACATAGTGAAAGCAAGAGAAATAACACGTAACAGTGATTAAGAAGCTTAACAAGTTTGTGTGAATGTATAACAGAACAGGAATAAACAAGGATGCCAAAGGGTTAAGAATTACTTAGAACAACAGAAGGCAGGAAGTTGTGGAGGGCATGATGACCCATGGCCTGAAGGGAGTGGCCTCATGAAATAAAAAGACTACATCATTGGCTAAAGAAAGAAAACCACAAGCTGATATCAAAACAATTATATTAGATATATTTATATATTTGTAATTTATTGGTAAGGAGTAAGTTCCATTTGAACAGCTTCTTCTCAAGGGCCACCACTTTACTACTGAGTGGATGCTCTCCAAACACTACATCGTTTATTTCTTCAAATCTAGAGTCAACTTTTATCTATCCTACATATTCTCATAATCTACAATTCTTATGTACATAAAACAATGCCATTCAGTAACACTCTACCTCAACTGGCTCTTGGACCTTGTGTTGGGTGAACAATGGAAAGAAACTTATTTTAGTGCTTTTACTGTTTCATGATCAGTCACTCAGTTATGTGCCATGTGTGATACACACTTAGGCGATCATGTATCTTTCAGTAGATGACTGACAATGCAGATTTTTTTCCCACAGTAGGTTACCATTTCTTTCTGCGGTAGACCAGTTGCCATCCAAGGCTATTAGATACCCAGTCTGTCCTGCTATTTACCCATAAATGGTGGGTGAAGAAGAGGAGTCATACCTTTCCCAAGGGTATTAGCATGTAAGTGAATGTAATGGTTTCGAGTGGAATTTGAACTTGGCTCTCCGATTCCTCAATCTAAGCCTCTATCCATTAACCCACCGTGCCTCCTTTCATGATCACAATATCTAATTCAATGATTACAATATCCAGTTTAGTCAAGGTTGCAACATGAAATTTCTTTTTCAAAGGATCTTCATATTTTTGTCTATCATACCATTTCATACCTTGCAGTCTCTTTTCCTTGTTGCTTATTCTTGATGAAAAGTTTCTGTTAGTTGCCTTCAGCTCTCCCAGCATTTATTTTCCAATTTATTTACTCCACAGCTTTAGATTAGGATGGGTTTAGAAGATGGACTTGAAAATTGGTAACTTCTATTAGATTTTCTCCTGCTCGTCCTTCCTTCTTTCCTTTCTTCATACATGCCCTGTTGGATGGAGCTGTAGAATATGCTGACAGCACTTCTGCAGAGGAGTAAGTCCCTCTCAGTGAGTAGTCTTGAGTATGATGATAAACTACATCTGGCATTATGATCTCTCATCTGGGCAGTCAGCCTGGATATGCCAGCCATACACCATATTCAATTTGCTCTCGTCTATATAAATGATAAAACATCACAGAAGGGATCAGGTACTTATTGGAATAATAAAAGGAACCAATCATTTTATATTCATCTTTAGTGATGGATCATATATATGCATTTCACCTGATGTCTGGGTAAGTTCTGGGTATGTCGATAAACTACAGGCAGAAGGAAGACATTTGATAATCAGATTAAAGGTTTTGAGGATCATGGCACCACCTCTTATTCACACTATTTACATTATTCAGACTATTGTCCTCATCTTTGTCGCCATATTTATTACAACGTTTCGGCCGTTGTACACTCCGGCCTTCTTCAGGTGGTTGAAATATCGAACGGAATCCTTTATTTTGCTCACTGGGGTAGACTGTTCTAGTTCCATGTGCCATGTCTAATGGATGTCAGTTATCTCTTGTTAATTCCTCAAGGATATATGGCACAATGAATAAAGGTGTTAGTTAGGTCCAGTGACAGGACCCAAAGAGTGTGAGTTCAATACCCAGTTAAGGCAGTGGAGAACTTGGAAAGGGGAATTAACAGGAGATAACTGATAACTGACATCCATTAAACATGACACGTGGAACTAGAACAGTCTACCCCAGTGAGCAAAATAAAAGATTCCGTTCGACATTCCAACCACCTGAAGAAGGTCGGAGCGTATAACGGCCGAAATGTTGTAATAAATATGGTGACAAAGATGAAGACAATAGTCCAAATAATGTAAATAGTGTACATAATATCTCATCTCAGAAATATAGACCGAAATGTTGTAATAAATATGGTGACAAAGATGAGGACAATAGTCTGAATAATGTAAATAGTGTACATAATGCCTCATCTCAGAAATATAGACAGACACCTCTTATTTATTTTTGTTCCCAAGTCCACCCCAACTCAGGGTGATAGCACCTGTTAGGGTCCCACCTATGGGAAAATAGTGAAATCCCAAACAAAAGCAAAGCAGTATGAAAGTATAAAAATATATTTTTATAGTAGAAATACCAGCAAAACTTCTTTATTAAAAAACTTACCAACAATACATTTTTGATTGCAAAACGATTAGTAATATACTTAAAGTTAAATGACCAATAATAGATTTTTATAGGAAAACGACAATCAATGCTACACTAAAGTTTAAAAATACATTTTTATAGTAAAATTACCAGCAACACATTTTTAAAAAAATACCAACAATACATTTTATCCTCTACAAATATATATCTAAAAAACATGTTTGCTCTGAAAATATAAAATTATGTACAAAATATCTGTAGTTAAAGTTGCATTCAGAATATTTATAGTTGAAACCATAAACTGCATACAAGATATTTAGATTTCAGCATTAAATAACTCATAGAGGTTGATATGCTGCTAAACGAAAACAATCAAAACAATTTACTTTCATTATATGACTTGCCGTGCCTGAGAGAGAGATTGAACACACATCCATCAGGTAACTATATATACTTGGTGAAATCTTCTCTTCCAGGTAAAGTCAGACAATTAAAATACATTAGTTCATTTGTTATAGTGATTTTCCAACCGTAGCATAGATGTGGCACAAGGCCAAAAGTAGGAGGCTCCCAGTGAGGATTGAACTCACTAGTCATTCATAATTGTTCTAGCGAGATAAGCTTGCTAGCCATTACTTCGCCTCAAAGTGCTCCAGTTCATTTGTTATATAGTCAGTGTCAACACCATTTCTTTCCTCATAAACATATTTATATCAAACCATTTTCTACCACTTTATGCCATTGAGCAGACCCTAAATGTCTTCAACTAAATATATTTTGAATGCAATTATATTCCTTCAACTACAGATAAAACATATTCCTGGTCATTTAAAAGGTATGCTTGTTCATTTTACTATATATATTATTGGTACTTTTTTATATAAAATGTATTGTTGGTATTTTTACTATAAAAGTGTATTTTCATACTACTTTCATAGTGTTTTGTTTTTGTTTGGAGGTTTACTATTTGCCTATAGCTGGGGCCCTAACAGGTGCTACCACCCCAGGTTAGGGAGGACTTGTGAACAATAGCAATTAAGAGGTTGTTCCTCGCTCCTCAAAACCTCCAATCTCCCAATCGGAAACCTTGCTGCCAGATGTAATTTATCATCATACCCAGGACTCATCCCAAGCATCAAAAGGAATATCATATATATATATTCCATCACTAAAGATGCAGGTAAAAATGGTCAGTTTCTTTTACTACTATTCCAATAAGTACCTGATTCCTCCTGCTATGCTCTATCTTTACACAGTCCAGTGCAGACTGAAAATGGACTACAGCTGCCATATACAAGCTGAAGCTGCCCAGTCATCAGTTTCCAGCCTTTTTATAGTTTGAATTCCTCTATTGAATCTCATGTGAAATTACTTATTTTCTACTTTTCAACACCTTGCCCACAGATAAAATGTTGGAACCCTCTTGCTAATTTATCACTATGTAGATATTTCCCCAATTGCTACAATCGTAAACTCTTCAAGTCTAGAGTCAACCACTATCTATCTGGTATATCCTCATAATCTGCACTTATCTCCTTCGTACATTCACAAAACGACCTTGGGTATCTCTTTGGCCTTGTATTTAGTGAATAATTATTTTTAAAAAAGAACAAATTCAATTTAAGTTCTGAAAATAGAAACATCAGGTGTAGCTGACCACATATAGAGAGAAAAGGGATATCACCCCACCCTGTGGTATGAGGTTGAAATAATAGACAAAGAACATCACTAGAAAATATGAAAACTTATGGAATCAGTACATATGCTAGGCCACAAAAATCTCCTAAGCTGGCCAAACATAGAAATGAATACAATATGGGAACCAGTAATACAGAGTGATAGAGAAAAGCAATAACAACAAAAATTGCAATATGAGCGCTGATAAAAAATTTTAAAATTTAAAATGCCATGATCCTCAAAACCTCTAATCTAATTATCAGATGTCTTCCTTCTGTCTGTAGTTTATCGACATACCCAGAACTTACCCCAGACATCAGGTGAAATGCATATATATGATCCATCACTAAAGATGAATATAAAATGTTAACTGAGTCACAAAAATTCATATATTGATGTCCTCAAGGACACATAGCCCAGTGGATAAAAGTGTTGATTGGATCCAGTGACTTGAAAAGCAATAATAACAACAAACTCTTGAATTCAATAAATGGCTGAACAAAAAATAAGGAAAGTTGAGCTAAAAGGGAGATAATTGAGACATCCAGAAGAGGCATAGCAAGTGGATCTAGAACATGGTGGACAAAAAGGTTTCAGTATGAAATTTCAGTCACCCGAAGAAGGTCAAAGCATACAATGGTTGGAACGTTGTGAACATGACAATAAAGATAAAGAAAACAGTTTGAACAATGTAAATAGTACAAGTAATTACAATACATCTCAGAAATATAGACAGAAAATAATTTTTGTCTTGAATTTCAGGGATAATGATTTATCACAATATTTCAAATGTTGTGCCATCTGGCCTTCATCAGGTGTACGCAATCTTGGTAACACCCAGGAAATTTTAAAAATTATTACAAAGCTCATATTTCGAAGGTTACCCAGTTCAGCAATCACCTGAAGAAAGGTAGAGGACAAATTGGCTGAAATATTGTGATAATAACAACAAAAATGCGGACAATAGTTTGCATGCAAACAGCAAAATTAACTTCAAGCTAGCTAAGGTACATTATCAAATAATCAAGTTTATATGTTGACCAGAAATTTATGCTTTTCCTCTGATCACTGAAAATGAAAAAAGATTAGTTTAAAATCTATATTTATTCATGCAAAATATTTCATTAGAAACAGAGGAAAGGGTACTGAAATGTTATGTAATATGGATGCTCCTATATGACAGTGAATGCTGGGCAATCACATCACGGATGAAGAAGAGACTTGAAACAACTGGGAGTCCAGAGAGTGAAAGTGAGAGAAAAGACCGAGTATAGGGAGGATTGAGGAAAGGACAAAAGATGAATGAGATTCAAGAAGATAAAAGATAGTGATTGATATTGCATTTAAATTTTTGATGATTGTAGTTATCAGGGTAGCGAGTAAATGGAAGGGAGTTCCACAGTGAGGAAGTGCGAGAAAAGAAACTATTGGAGTAGCAGTGGTGGTTGCATTTAGCTATTTCAACATTAAATGGGTGGGACCTAGATGCCAATCTAGTAGCATGCTTAAATTCATGTAGTCAGGGCATCAGAAAAAAAAAAGCTTCTCAGAGCAGTCGCCATGAAAATATTTGTAGAATAGATGGAAGGTAGCCAGGATTTACATAACAGATCCTTCTTTGGATTATGTCAAATATCTTGAGATAAATAGCAGGAGAACCAGGCTAAATATGGCAGCAGGGTCCAATGCATTGAGGAATGGTACAGTCTTAGATGTGCAAGATGAACTCTAATGAGAAAAAAACTTCTGCCGCAACACAGTGAACCAACATTCCTTGCAGTAGATGAAACTATTGATTAGATGTAGTCACTCTTCAGTTGAAAACATGAGGCCAAGAAGGTGCAATTTGTTGCTCTCAAGGAGTCTAGCATCAGCTATGCTGATAGCAGACAAAAAAGTTTCTCTATATAATCATAAATGTAGACACTTTGGTAGCAGAAAAGTTTGAGCCTTTGCGCTTGATAATTTTGCTTGAAATTCTTACCACATTATTAGAATCCTGAAATTTAGTTTAATGCTGTTTTGTTATATGTTGGAGAATTAAGGGAATAAGAATAATCTTTAAGATTAAAGTAAGAAAATCTTTACAAGATTAAAAAAAAATTATATACTTGTCTGTGATTTGATTTTTATTCAAGTTGCACTAATGAGGATAATTCCTTTGGGATTTGTTGATTTATATTCAAGAGGATTATACTCTTTTAACAGAAAATGAAAAAAAGGTAATTTACTTTTTATTGTATTTTTTTAGTATAGCCCAAAGGATAGTTTTGATCAGAATAGTTCATTAGTTTGTCTGGAATGGAAATGTCCACCAGTCAATTGCATACATGCAATTAATGTAAAAAAAAAAAAAAAAAAAAAAAATTATGCTAAGAGGTGTTTGACTTGTCATGCTAAGTCACTGATCAATTGAAACAATTCATTAGGTGAGTCAGAACTTCTTTTGACTTTTCGACAGAGACGAATGATCATCAGATGCAAGTCTAGATAAAGTTCAAAAGCATCACTGCATCCTTGTGGGTGATGAATTATTTTCCACCCTCCAACCACTTTCCCACAGATGAAACATCACAAGCATCTTTCTGTTCTTCCACTATTTGCATGGAAAGTGTTCGTACAGACTACATTTCTTAGTGCCACCAGTTCTGACTTTCATGGCTAAGACCCGCCATACTCTTCTGGCTTCTTGCTTCTCAGTAGACATTGATCTTCAAAAATTTAAATACAGTGTTATCATCATCTTTTGACTTCTTAATTTCTATTCTTTTATTATTCTCTTGCCTTAATAATGTTTTTTTTTTTTCAAATTGTCTCACACTCAGTAACCTTTTACATCTTAGTGGCTTTATTGCCTTGTATGAGTAAAAATGATTAAAAAACATTCAAGTAATTTGTAGTGAATCCCCCTCATTCTTTTCAGATTCCATTGGTGAGATATGTTCTACTTGAGGAGCTTCTTCCCATGAACTGCTGCTTTGTGGAACCAACTGCCAAGAGGATTCTTCTTCAATCACTACAAACTTAACCTTTTCAAGTCTAGGGTTAACGTTTATCTTCCTTAAATATCTCCATAATCTGTGCCTCTTACTTTCTAACTCTTTGTCTTGAGTGGTTCTTAAGCATTGAACATAATTGTAAAAAAAAAAATTAAAAGTTACCTATACGGTGTTTACTCATTCCCCCACTAGAATGAGATGTGACACAAGGTCTTTTTAATGTGGGGACCCGAGCACGTACACTCGGGCAGGGGCAAAAATTCCCCACAGCCCCCGCAACCATCAGTTGCGCTGACCTCAGTGCAAGCACTGATCCCTCCCTCTTGTGAAATGGGAGGGTGCGGCTTCAGGCAGCTGTTCCCCAGGGCTGGGCACCTCTTTAATATTATTTTCTCAGTTGCCCCTCTTTCCTTTGACAGAGAAGCCCCTGAGCGCACTCTGCCCAAAGACATAGATGCAACTGAGAGATGATAAATAATGTGTACAAATTACTTATAGTAATTTATATGCAAAAAATGTTACCTATACATTGGACAGAGAAAAGATTATAGAAAATAATGCAAAAATTTCCAGTCAGTTATGCCAAAATATTATATTTGCATAAATTTATACAGTATCTTCATTATTCAATTATCATTATTCATTTATCAATTATCATTATTCAATTATCAAATTGTCTTTCAATTTCTTCATGCTACCTTCCCTGAATTAATGCATTTTTGAGAAAAACAAAAGTTTAGTCCTGAAGATGCTATTAAATACAAAGGAATGGATGAATGTATAATTAAAACATTTAGCACACTGCATCATTAATATTGCTTCCTTTTCCACTGCATTCTTTTTCAAGGCCTCTCAATTGCAGTATCCATATTGTTAATTTCACTCAAAGCTATTTTTTGTTGCCATAGAAGGATATGACAACACAACTATGAAATTTAACCTCACTATTGTTCATGGATTCAGTAGCAGGATAAACTTTTTGTACAGCAAATGAAGTGATATACAGAGGGGTAAATGTTAACTAGACTATCACCATTCTATGAAATAGTTACTCTTACATGTAAACATTGACACTGACAGATCATAAGATGCTAATTTCACCAGACATGTTAAAAGTATTAGATGTGGGGACCATCTTCTTGTATTATGTGCCATATTCCTTCAGGACATTAGAAATCACGGCTCTCCACAATTTCTGTAGTGCTAAAAATAAATTTTGTATTTTGGTTATATTTTCTAAACTCTGTTCTGCCATCTATTTACTCAAGCTTACTAGGTTGGATATGCCTTGTTTTCTCCTGTTTCTCTTGCCTTTAATCTACCTTGTAAGTATCAAATTTTATGAACTTTCTTTTTTCTTTATGTTCTCTAGAAATTTCAACTATTTCATTGTGTTGATAAGTATAAGTTTAGTCCATAGCATTCTCAGAATGCTCCTGTAGAATCACATTTCTATTTCTTCAAGTCCCTTCTTCAGCTATGAAGAGATTGTCCAGCATTCACTGCCATATAAGAAGACTTATATGACATAACATTTCAGTTCTCTTTTTGTTGTTTCTAATGTAATTTTCCTGTTTCTTGATACTTTGTTTTGCATTTGGAAAGCATCTTTCATTATTGCAATGTGCCTTCAGATAGTGTTTGTAATATTTGCTCAGAGGTTAATCTAGCACTGAATCAGATGATGCTGGTAAAACTTTTGGCAAACATGGATAAACATACTCGCAATTAGATATGATGTCAAAAGGACGGTTCTGAAGACATGATTCTTCAGCAATGTTTTCAAAAAGCAATGATTAGATTTGTAATAAAACCTAAACATATGAAAGTGAATTCATACATTTTCTTTGTTTTTGAGAATTGACAACAAGAATAATAAACACTATTTCTTTATTAGATTGTTTATTTAAAATATTTATTTATTATATTTTTTTATTGGAATGGTTGGGGAATTTACAAATGATTCAAACTTTATATTTTAGTAAATAATAAGGATTTCCTTATACTTGGTTCACATATTTTAACAATTAAGTAAAAGTTTATAAAATTATGAATAAAAATTTTTTTTCACATTCATTTTTTTATAAATTGGTAAATGATAAATATTACATTTTATTAATTAATTTTATTAGTTTATAGAATGTTGTAAATATAAAATTATACTTGTAAATAAAAATTTAATAAATAGTGTTTAATATTTTTGTGTGTAAATCCTCAAGAACAAAAAAATGTATGAATTCATTTTCACCATGTGTTAAGGTTTTATTCCGGTTCTAATCATTTTTAAAACGATAAACATTGCCAAAAAAGAGATGGTGGTGCTAAAAGGTAGTGTCATGGGAAAAACTGTCCTTTTGACTCTCAATCTTACTGCAGGCACATTTGTCCATGTTTGCCAAACTTTCAAAATATATTTATGACAAATATACCTTGCGGATTTTGGCTTAAATAATAGTCTTTATTACAAATATTTACAATAAACTTATTTGGTGATAGAAGATTTTATTATGCAAGTTGACAAAATCCTGCAAGAACAGAAATTTAGCTATTTTGAAAGTGTGTTAACAGGACAGAAAATGTGACAGCAGAAACTGAAGGAACATTGGAACAGTGAAATATGCTTTTTAAATGTGAAATAAAGTATTAAGAAATAGAAAAACATAGAAATAAACCAGGCTGAAGTGCTATATAATATCAATATTCCTATATGATAGAGCATATGACAAAACATGTGAAAATTTAACTTCTATGAACATTATAAGCAAAGCCAGAAAAATATTAGGCAAATGATTGAGGAAAAGTTATTTGATGAAAAATAATGGAATCAATATAATGTTACTGAAATGATAAATAATTAAAGATGGAGTTTCCTTGACATATAAACAGTAACATTGCCAGATTGTAAGATGCTGATTCCGATAAATAGCTTTAAAATATTTAATGTGGCCTCTTCAAAAATGTGGAGCCCATAGCATTTATACTTTTGCTTCTTGATTAATCTGGCAATGAATCAACTGATGTTGGTATAACTTTCATGATATATATATATATATATATACATATATATATATATATGATAAAAATATAATTTTAAGGTATGCTATATTTATGGGTAGAAGTGCTTAACATCAGAGACAGAGTCTATGTAAATAATTTAAATATTGCCTACAAATATGTTTAAGCATAAAATGGGCTGCTAGTGGATCTCAGTGCTTATATATATATATATATATATATATATATATATATATATATATATATATATATATATATATATATATATATATATATATATATATATATAAAAGTGAAAGATGGTCCATAACTGCTTCTTATAATATATAGATTTATTAGGCCTATTAAGGAAGTTTGAGAAATAAAATATTGTGATCATTTTGTTGTCTTTTTATTTCTCAAATTTCATTAACTGTCCTTTGAATTCTACATATGTATATATATATATATATGTCAACATCATCATCATCATCCTCTTGTTTTTGGTAATTTTAGAGGGGAATACAAATACTGAAGCCACACTGAATCTTCTCCACAATGGTCTATCAATGACAGCCATCAGCGATTCTGGTAGAGTCATACTTGTCCGTTGTTTGACATTGTCCAACCAATTTTGACGTTCACATCCTCTCCTAAATCCACCTTTAACTGTGCCTTCCATGATGGTCTTGTACAGGCTGTCATGCCTTGTAATGTGTCCAAACCACACCACTTTTCTTTATTCGACAGTGGTGAACAATACTTCAACCCTTTTCTGCACAAACTTATTGGTTCTATGTTCCAAATAGGAGATGCCAAGTTGTTTTCTCGTACATTTGTTCTCAAATAAAATATATATATGTATATGTATATATACATATATATATATATATGTGTGTGTGTGTGTATACATATATATATATATATATACACACACCCATATATATATATATATATATATATATATATATATATATATATATATATATATATATACACACACACACAAATGGCAAAATCAATTTGCAAACAAAATTTTAAAGTTGCATTAACCTACAAATCACTCAATGAATGTTATGATCCTTGTTTTTAATAACTATAAGCTGTATAAGGTCTTTTTTTAATATGCAAGTTTCAACAGTACATTCAGTCATCCTCAGGTCTGGAAATTATTTTGTTTTTAGTAAAATCCAGGAAGCATCTGAGACAAGAAAATTAAATGCAAATCGAAATATGTTTTTTTTTAAATGTGTTATTGTTAACGGATACAAAATTTTGGAGCATGCAGTTGCAACGCTATGGTTAAAAATTTGAGAGATGTGAATGTACAGTTGAAAGTACTTGCATATTAAAAAAAGACCTTATACAGCTTATAGTTATTAAGAACTAGGATCATAACATTCATCGAGTAATTTGTAGGTTAATGCAACTTTAAAATTTTGTTTGAGAAATGATTTTGCCATTTCATATCATTACCTTTACTAATCTACTTTTTTTGTGAATGAATGATTCATCTCTATCTATAAAAGGCAGGAGGATGTGTGTGTGTGTGTAACGAATGCACGGCCGCAATTTTCGACGGATTTGCACCAAAATTTACATGCACATGCTCCAAGTTAGCAGAAAGGCCAAGACTGACTTTGCATGTCCCAATCCTCATCAATAGTGGAAATAATCGATTTTTCATGCTTCTACAGCAGTTTTCATGTAGTTTGTGGCCATTTTCTACTGGCCAGAGTGAGAGCCTATAGCTGGCTGCCACGAATAGGCAGGAAGATTCTATTGGCCAGCGTGAGAGCCAACAGCTGACTGGCATGAATGTTAACTAGCATGCTAGCATGCAAAAAAAATTGATAGCTGCATTCATCACAAGTGGGAAAAATTTAAATCTGCATGGCACTTTACTCCAATTGGCTCATTCGCTTGCTTAAACTCAACGTTGATTCTGATTCCGCAGAACTGGGTTGGGTGTGAAAAAGTATTTGTTGTTAACATTCTTTTTCCATTTGGTTTTTCCAGTTACGAGTCCTTTTTTAAAGCTGATCATTTTGTGTTCATTTTGTTTAGTTCTTTTTTCCTAACAGACTTAATGTTTAGTATAAAGCTTAGAAAAAATTTGCAGCATGAGATAGGCAAGAAGTAAGGCATGTAGCAACATCAGCATGGCAAAGGGCACTTCTTTAAAGGCAAGGAAGGGCAAAAATAAGTCAAATGATAGTGATTGCTGTATGAGTCGTACTATTTTTGAATCAAGCACGGGCAATGCCGAGCCATGCTGCTAGTTGTAATATAAATTGAACTTGCACATACATATTTGATATATATATATATATATATATATATATATATATATATATATATGTCTGTGTGGAAATAAAATCATTAATGCTTTCAAACAAGATTTTTATTGTTACATTAAGTAACTACACTTTTCAAGCATATAAAATGATTTATACTTATGCTTCTTAAATCTAGAAGCATCATTGGAATCACCTGCTCTCTTGGGTGGCATCCTGAATGGGTAAATATACTTTTGTATATAAGAAATGAGTAAGACACAATATTATCACACACTCTATTGCTGTTGGCTGCTGTGGAAAGTTGTAAACAGTGTCCTCATGGCTAATCGATGAACTAATAGCGACTGATTAAAAAAGTGCAGGGCCATGGCAGTTGACAAATCACAGAATGTCGGAATACAGAGGTCGAACTGTATAAAAGTTGGAAATGGTCAAGAAACATATAACCTCAAAATAGAAATTAAATTTTCTAAAGTTATTGAATGATAGGAATAAGAAATTGGAAATTACAAAAATGTTGAAAAGACATTATAGAAAAACGAAAGAGAAATTGAAATATTGGAAACAATGGAAAAATAATAAGAAAAAATATTAGCTTCCAAAATGTCATGAAAGAAGATTTGAGAAATATTAAAAGAGTAATAAGCTAGAAAATTGATTGTCCAGTGAAAAAATATTTGAAGAAGCTGATGTGAATGTAATCAGAGAGAGAGAGGGCAAAGAATATTAAGAACATTGGCTAAAGTCATAAAAGCAACCAACATTCCACCTATAAGTAAACAACTCAAAAATAAATATCCAAATTGAGAAAAGAAGCACATGAAAATTGATTTCTTGACTGATATATAATATTAGTTCTCCACTATGGCAGTGAATGTTGGACAATCACCTTACAGACAAAGAAGAGACTTGAAACAACAGAAACATGGTTATACAGAAGGATGTTGAGAATACCATGGAACAACAAAGTTTTTAAGAAAATGGAAATGACACTTTTAAAATCAGACAGAATGAACTGACATTTCTAAGGCACATAATGAGGAAAGGGAGCTTGGAAACTTTAACACTCACAGACAAACAGCGGAATGAGCTTGTGCAAATGTTTGACAGAACACGGATTAAAAGAGATAACAAAAAATAGACATTAAGAATTACAAAGGGCAGGAAGTAGTGGAAAGACATGAAGTGACTCTTCCTTTTCAGTCTTTCAAACTTTCTAGCTAGCACTTTGTATTGTAACATAATCCCCAAACTGTCTTTATAATTATGATGTTGTCAGTTTGTTTTTTTTCACTTTGAAGAGCTTAAATTAAAATTTAGACATGATAAAGATATAGTTAAACTATAATAATTCATAGTAAGGCCCACAAGACTGGAAACAATGGAAAACTTCTTAATAAATTCCTATAACCAAAACCAATACCATTAGCCACCAATTTCCAGGATCTAATGTGAAGAAATAGAAAAATTGCGGATGTCTTAATATGTCAAATAACGGACCAAAGACACCATAGAACTCTTAACAAACTCTAAGGTTATGCCAAATATTTGACTTAATCCAATTATTCTTAATAAAGTGTGTAATTTTTTTTTCTTGAACAGCCATGCTTATAGATCCTTTCAGATTAATGTTGGTGTCTCCCCCAGGAGCCTTATCCTAGTATGTATGTTGTATCCTTTCTTCTTCAATTCCTTTCAGGATGTCATCAATTCCCAATTTGGTATTTATGCTAATGACAGAACTATTTACTCTTGTCTTAATAGTAAGTCTGATAGGTCTGACAACAAAGAAATAGTGTCTGCTCTTAAAAATGACTTACAATCAATTGTTAACAGGAGCAAGGAATGGCTTATAAATTATAACACCTCCAAAATGAGAACCAATTTTGCCTTTTGATGCTAATTTCCAAGAGAGCAACATATTGGGCCTACTTTGGTTAACATTTTCCATTGATATGAAGAATCACCTGCTAAGTCTGTTGCATCAAAAGTTAGTGGCAATTATCACCTTGCTTGAGGGGAAATGATTAAAAAATGTCTAGAATGAAATCAGAAGGTTTTCACAAGAGAATTAGATAATGCTTACAATTTTATTCTAGTGCGATAAACTTTTAAATCAAACTCATATTTTTCTTTGGAATTTAATTGAAGTCTCTACATATTTTCAATTTAACTGAGAATAAATGTCATGAAAACTAGTGCTGGTCATAGGCAACATAAACGAATTCACCACAAAGTAGTTAAGCAAATGCTTAGAAATAAAATTGAAGGCAAATAAGAAAATATTTGCTTCCATACAAAATTGTTTTGACTACAGATTTTTTTCTTTTATCAATAATGTTTTTTTTTGGTTTGTTTTCATATACTTTTTTCATCTTTCTTATTTTCTTTTTATTTATCAACAGTATTATTCTTTTTTTTCCCTTTTTATTCTTTTTTTTCCCTTTTTTTCCTCAGAAACTTTGAGTAAGTGGCTATTTTGAAAATTGTCGACTGTAAAGTGGTTAGTTTTGCACAATTTGTTCAATAAAACAGTCTGGCTTTTTTTTCTTTCTTTTTCTTGTTTTCACAATATGCTTCTAAAAAGAGAACACCTAAATTAAACCAATGATGTGCAAATACAATATATTATCCAGCCAATTAATACACATGTTAAGTATCCAAGCAAAGGTTTTGCTTATTGAGCTAAAGTTTCTATTTATAGTAAGAATCAGACGCACTAGTAATTATATAATGAAAAAGAATTCAACATTAGAATGAAATAGAAAAAAGTGGCAAGTGAACATGTCCTCTTAAATCTCTTAACTCTAATTTCTCATTTGATTCCCTCCTTGGCTTCACTCAAACATTCTTCACTATTTACATTATTTGAACTATTTTCCTCATCTTTGTTGCCATATTTATCACAATATTTCAGCCATTGTACACTCCGGCCTTCTTCAAGTGGTTGGAATGTCAAACTGACCCCTTAATTTTGCTTGCTGGAGTAGACTTCTAGTTTCACATGCCATGTCTAATGGTTATCAGTTATCTCCTGTTAATTCACCTCTCCAAGTTCTCGACTGCCTTAACCAGGTATTGGACTCATAATTCTTTGGGTCCTCTTACTGGATCTAACCAACGCCTTTATCCACTGATCCATGTGTCCTCTATAGACAGATACTCAAACATTTTTCTTTGGCACCTACCTACATCATTGGTCTCAACTGAGTTCACAGAGTCCACAAACATGCAGTTCAGTTGATCGGTTCACCTAGCGTCTAGTTCACACTTCTCCTCAGTTTTTGAAAAAGAGTAGACGTTTATCTCTGTTTTTTTTTTTTTTTTGCTTTTTATGATTGGGATTCCAGTTCCTTCTAAAGTCTATTTCAACTCTATACTTCTAGTGTTTCTACCTTTATTTACGTATTGCAGAATTTTCAACTGTTTCTTTCTGATACTAACTATAAGTGGCTTTTTTGTTTTTATTTATCTCTTAACTTCCTGGTTGCACACAGGTTCATAATGCGGTATTCTCAAAATCCTTTTGTAGAACTTTTATTTACTATTTTTTTACACTAATTTTTTTCTTCCTCAACAAGAGAAGATAGGTTCACCTGTCATCCTGTTCACACTCTTCCCTAGTCTTTTGAACAGCAGTAAAGGTTTATCACTTGTTTTCTGTTTAGGATTGGATTTCTGGTTCCTTCTAAAGTCTTCTTATTCTCTTTCACTCCCAGTAGCTTCTTGCATCTTAGTGGCATTATTGCCTTGCCGGAGTTTAATTGATTAAAATAAATTGCAAACTCAATAATCTTTTCCATGACTATATGGTATGTTCTTCTCCAGGATTACTTAGTTGTCCTTCTCCTAGGTTGCCTGCCAGCTATGGTTAGAAGGCCTATCCCATTCTGCTATCTAACCCATATATGGGGAAAGAAGAGATTGATTCATAACTTTTTCATTGAAATTTGTGCAAATGTGATGCAAGGAACTTAACTGGAAGTCTGCTTACCAATTACTTGTTTCGTATTCTTATTAATTATCATCCGTGCTGGGTATGATGATAAACTACATCTGGTAGCAAGTCCTCTGAGGTTTTGAGGATTGTGAAACCACCTATTGATTGCTGTTCTTACCAGATCCATTGTTAGGGTACCAGCTTTGGGCAGATAGTTAACCCCTAAACTGGTGTCAAAACACTATGAAAGTACAAAAATATATTTTTATAGTAAAAATACTAGAAATACATCTTTGAAAAAAAAAATATTACCAACATTAAATTTGACCCCCAACAAAACCCGTCTTTACAAAAATACATCAATGAAACCTTATCTACAAACTGATTTCTTACAAAAATACATATTCTATTCATATCAACCTATCCTAAAAATATTGTCAGCATTAAATAACCTATTGAGGTTGATATAACATAATCAAAATAAACCAATAAACTAATTATCATCATTGAATGTTATTTTGACGAATTCATATAGACAATGAAGATATTATAAATAATGTTTTTAATTATCAAATGAGTAATGTGTCACAGTACCTTATGAAAGTATCATGCCTATATTAAATACACATACCTCTAGGGAATAATAGACATTTAATACCTATATCTGTAGGATTATATATATTAAATGCATACCACTAGAGTATTATAGATATTAAATACAAAATCTATAGAATCATAGATTTTAAATACCAATCTCTATAAGATTATAAATATTAAATACGTACATCAAGAGAATTATAGATCTTAAATACCTATCACTAGAGAATTTTTTTTTTTCTTCTTCTTCTTCTTCTTCTTTTTCTATGTACCATGTTCCTTGTTGGCGATCATAGCTCTCCACAATTTCCTGTCTTTTGTATCTCTTAATAAATTTTGTCTTTTAGCCAACTCTCCTAAAACTAACTCTGTCATCCATTTACTCAAGCTCACTGCGTAGGTTATCTATTGTTTTCTATTGTTTTCCTTTGTCTCTCTTGCCTTCAATCTGCTCAGTGAGTATTAAATTTTCAAAGTCTTCTTTCCCCATTATGTTCTCTAGAACTTAAGTGCCTACTTTTATAGAATTAATAATATATTAGGAGAGAGCAGTGGTGAAAGATTTATAATCCTGTGGAAAAATCTGTTCACATCAACAGGCAACAGTGTGGTTAAAGTGTTGTAGATATTCTTGGTATTTAAAGGAAATATAGGACATAATACAAACAGGGAGAAAAGTATAAGGCAAAATATATCCTCTTATGAGAATGAGTAATGAAATGGGATTCAATGTTTCTTTATAAGGTGGATATTGGTAGCAGTCTGGAGAAACAGCCATTTCTGCTCAGTAGTTGTAGTTTTGAAGTCAAACCATGACAAGGGTAGTAGAAATATTAAAAATAGCTCAGTGTCAATATACTGTATTTTCTCAGCCCTGAGCAGAGTAGAAATATTATTAGCAGATAACGTCTAAAACACTTTTTCATGTGTCACAAATTACTGGTTTCTCTGCAGTAGCATCATTTTGTCGTCATTCTCACCATCACTACTGCTGTCTAGCTCAGTGGTGTGAGTTTATATCTTTTTGACTAGTCTCCAAGACTGATGCAAACTTTGGTTTCAGCTAACATCAAAAGTCTCTTTGTGTTCATTTTTTTGATTGGCCCAGATTATTTCATTTTCTGGCATTCCTTTGTTTTTCATTTTTTTATAATGAAAGTTATGCGTGGAGCCTCCCATATTTTTGTCACCTTCTTGTTAACCGAAAGATGTATAGAAGTGTAGAAAGAGAAGTTTAGAGAAAGAGAGATAAAGAAAGAGATAAGAGTTTTAAAAGAAAGTGCAAATGCTTTATTTTAATTTTAATTATTTTTATTTTTGTTTATATATTTTATTTCTATATTTTATCAGGACTCACTACACTCCAATTTGTATTTCCCCCATTATGGGTATTATTTTATTTATGATATAATAACATGGAAAGAAAAGAATGGCTGAAAGGGAAATGAATGACAAACATGCTTTTTTCTCAAAGAAACTTTTAAACTACTAAGACATAGAAATCTATATATACATATATACACATGTCCCATGCAGAGAATATATCATATATCTACACAGCAAGCAGAGGCAGGTCTTACATATAATATGGAGATTCTTTTGTGTGATGGAGAAGTCATTTTTAGGACTCCAGATTCAAACTGGCCAGATTCATCTGCTATGTCCTAGATGAGGATATATTCCACAAACAGGAAACAGAAAATTGAGGACTGCTAGCCAGAGTTTCTTTCTATATCTGGGGAAGATATATTTCCAAAAGGAAACCATGCTATAGGCTTATAAGCTGTTGGGAGTGGCAGATTTAGTTTCAGCACTGAGCCCAAGCTAAACAAACAAGTGTTTCATTTAGCTTCTTTAAGCAAACTGTATGACTTCCATCAGTGTATGAAGTGACATCACTAAGCAGCGGTCACATGGCCCATGTGATATCTCAACCAAAGGGAGATAATCGCCTTTTATATCCCTACAGAGATATTAAATACATAACACTAGAGAATCATTGATATTAGATACCCATATTTCAACTTTTTTTCAAGTATTACATCAATAATAAGCTTTGAAAGAGCTGATGATATGGAAAACATGCATAAAAAACTCCATGAAATTTTTTACATATTTTCCCATTATTATTAGATTATGAATGATTAAAACTTTTATGAATCTAATTGTAAAAACAATTAAAACCTTTTCCACTGCCATAACTGTTATATCCCAAGCTGTTGAGATGAATAAAAACAAATGAAAATAAAAGACAAGTGTATTTTAACACATAAATAAACAAAGTTTATTCATTCACTGTCTGAGAACAGCAACGATTGTTTGAATTGAAACAAATGAATTCCACGTGTCAGTCAGCTGGTTGCCATGTTCAATTCAGAAGTGGTGCCCTCATCTTGACAAACAAGGAAAGTAACTCATTTGTCTTTTGAGTTATTATTCTTTTTAGGGGAAGTAATTTAGCATCCCTTAACATTCCCTATGTATTTTCTATAAATATTTTCATGGTAATTTTTCTTTTAACAGTAAGGTTCACCCTGTACAAGGCCCAGGGGCCACTCATAATAAAGGGTTGTGTTAAGGGGTAGTTTGTATAGATAGGAGGGGAAGATAACAGTTAACTCTTGAACAGGCTAAGATTGTAGTGATCAGGGAAACATCCTCTTGGGAGTTTGTTCCACAGGGCAGTGGCTTGTGGGGAGAAGCTGTTTGAGTAGAACTTACTTCTCGTTGATGAAATTTGGACAGAATGTGGGTGCTAATGAGCATTCCATTTTAGTAACTCCACTTTACAAATCTAAGCATGGCTCATTACAAACTGTCTCAGGTGAATCAATAAAATCTCTCTAATCTTTTACATACCTACAAAGCAAAATAAATTCTATGGAAAAGGATGTGAAAATTTGCATAGCTAAAGCCTGGTCTGCTTTGAATAAAATGAATGTAATATGGAAATCTGATCTACCAGAGAATTTCAAATGGAGATTCTTTTGTGCCACTGTAGAGGGGGTTTTAATGTATGGTGCCATTGCTTGGATGCTGATTAAAACCCTTGACTCTAAGCTTGATGGAACCTAAATTTGGATGCTGAGAGCTATATTTAACGTCTGTTGGAGACAACATGCAACTAAATCACAGGTCTATGGATGCATCCCTGATATTTCTACAATCTCATGTGAACACCAAATGTGCTTTACAGGATATTATTGGTGAGAAAAACAAGAACGTGTGATTGATCTACACCTCTTGACACCTAGCCATGGCATGAGCTGGGTTGGTCACCCAAAAATCACCTACATTAACGAATTATGTTATGACACAGAATGCTACCTTAATGACCTTGATGCAAGACTGTGATGGTTGGCATGATAAACTCATGATTTTCGAAAATAGCTTGACTGAATAATATCATAATAGATTGGCTGCTCGGGTTCATCATTTTACCGTTGAAATGGCGAGATGTAACCATGAGTTTGATGCTAATAATTTCTTTTATCACTCTTCTTGTATGTGCAACTGTCTTCTGGTTTCTTAGTTCCCAGTCAATTTTGATCTTCAAAACTTTAAAGACAGCATCAGTTGTTATCATGTTTTCTCAATTTTTGTTCTTTTCTTTTTTTTTCTTTTCTAATATTCTTTCACACTCTGTAATTTGAAAATGGGTGAAATGATTAAAAAAATAAAATAAAATAAAAACTACGCTTTTAAAAAATGAACTCTCTCATTTTATTACCTGTTTGTGTACATATTCATGCAATGTTTTCCATTTAAGAGTTAACGCATCATAATAAAAAAAACTGATTATTGCCCAATATCAAGGCTTTATATCAAGGAACAAATCAGGGTCTGTGGGCAGTAAGGTCAAATATTATTTAATTTTCTTTTGCTTCTCATTACGAGTAGATTAATTTGTTTGACAGCATATCAACTTCTTATGGGTTATTTAATGTTGAAATTTAATTTTCTTGGAGTAATAAAAATATGATATGTTATTCTGCTTTCATAAATGAATATATTATAGATACTTAGATTTTGTGCTTAGATTTGTTTCTATGTATACAATTACTAGTGATGGTGATATCTGTGTTTTATGCAGTGTTGAATTTATAGTTTGAAATTGTGTTTCATATCTTTATAGGCTATTATATAGGTTAATGTCATGAAAGTGTTCTTTAATGTTGTTTATTTCATTTTGGGTCATTTATTGTCGAAATCTAAATATTTCAAACACAATTTTATGGTTTCAACTAGATATATTGAATGTAATTGTATCCCTTCACCTACAGATAAAATGTATTGTTACTCATTTTTTTTTATAAAATGTATTGTTGGTCATTTTGCGATATCTATTTTTAGTAATTTGGTTATATAAAAATGTATTGCTGG
The DNA here is from genome assembly GCA_903632075.3 of Acanthosepion pharaonis. Classification (NCBI taxonomy): domain Eukaryota; kingdom Metazoa; phylum Mollusca; class Cephalopoda; order Sepiida; family Sepiidae; genus Acanthosepion; species Acanthosepion pharaonis. Next base: position 360,530 of record CAHIKZ030002157.1, read on the forward strand.
CAAGTTTACTATAAAAATGTATTTTTATACTTTCATAGTGTTTTTACTTGACTGGTGGGTATTCACTATTTGTCCATAGCTGGGACCCTTACAGGTGTTACCACAATGTGTTAGGGTAGTTCTGAGAATAACAGCAATTAAGAGGTCGTTCCACACTCATCAAAACCTCCAATCTCCCAATCAGATCCTTTGCTCTTAGATGTAGTTTATCCTCATACCCAGGGCTATCTAGTAGATTAAAGCCATTAGTCTAAGTAGTAGAGACTCAGTCTCAGTGGAAAGATGGCAAGCAATAAATGGACAGTAATAAAAAGAACAATATGAATTGATTCATTGGTTTGTTTTTTATTGCTTATCAACTTTTCACAGGTTATTTTTAGTTTCTAAGAATTTTGGGGGAGATAATAATGATTTCCTGATATGTGTCTGATTAATTAACCTATAGTTGGGGTGAGAAGAAGTGGATTCATACCTGTTCTAAGGATATTTACATGTACATGAATATCACAAATCCAAATGTAATAGGATCTCAGCACTTGGATTTCTAATTCCAAGCTGTTATCCATTAAACCATTTGTATATTCAAGCTTACAGGACCTGGTATATGCAGTCAGACATATGGCTCAATGGCAAGGGGATCATACAAGAACCAATGTTTCAACATGCGATGGCTGTAAGCCCAGAATAATATGAAATATCCCTAGACATGAATAGTCAAATGAGTACAATTTACCCACATAGTTTAATTTAAAATTCCATGAAGGTTACCTAGATTGACAGACACCTGAGAGATAAATAGAGGTCAAAAAGGTCAAAACATTGTGATAAAAACAAAGATGAAGAGATTTATCTGAATGTAAATACTGATAAATGTTATCATAGAAGTTCAGACAAAAGACAATCAGGTGATAACAACAATGATGAGGAGATTTATCTCATTGTAAATAGGCAATCAGGTGATAATAACAATAAAGATGAGGAGATTTGTCTGAATGGAAATACAGTAATTCAGACATTAGAAATTAGAATGCTTTAACTAATTTTTCCAGTAAAGAATGAATGAGACATCCTACCAAGTTTCATTATTTCCTGCCACAGTCTTATTAAGATATGCAGATACAGATGCCAGGGTCTTGGTAACAGAAACAGAAATTAAACTACTAGATCTAAAGAAGGTGGTAAAAGAAAGAAAGAAGGACTTATAGAATCGTCAATGTTTGTCTACTCACCCCCGTTAAAAATAGACTCTTCTATAAGAATTAGCTTTGACCAATCAACACCACACATTGTGAAACTCGGTTTGTTATTGGTCGAGATGACCCTAGAATGTGTATCCATGGTCAAAAAATCTGTTTTCCCACCAGGCCACTGGGAGCCTACTTTGGTTTCCTAAACTAAATAAAAGGACGAATTTCAGTCCAATTCAGGAGTCAGACCTCTTCACCTAGAGAGAAGCCCATCAACTCCACGCCAGTCAAAACTCAGACTTTGCCGCGCAAAAGAATATTCTCTGACTCAACAATCCACAAACACACTCTATCTCTCTAGAGAACAATTTCTCATACTTCACTTGCTATACTTTCAAAGTGATATTTCTCACTACATAACAAGTATCAGAAACTAACAATTTATTTTTCTTAAGCAGATAAAGGTACGCAACTCTGAACAACTTTGAATATTTGTATAAACACACTTATGTACATACACTAACAATTCAACCTCAACACCGAACATTTTTGTACGTTGATCAAACGAACAGTTTAATTCTGTGAACAAATCTAATCAACACCTATAAATGCATCCAAACATTCACAATAAAACATAATACACAATTAAATACACTAATCCTCATTTATTCATCAAATCTTAAATCCACAGTATATTAAATTGTATATAAATGGATGTTATTGTTATGCATTCAACTTTTGTCTTGTTTTTAACTTTATTTGCATGATTTGTTCCAAGTATTTGTTCTAAATAATTGTTGTGGACGAATGTTGTAGAACACGACCTCAAAATTCCTTCTGATTAATTTAAACACAATCACCAGTCCGCACAGACTAAACCTTAGTTGTAAGCAGATAGAATGCATAGTTGTCAGAAAAGAACAGCTTAGCATGGAAATTACAAATTGGCAATACCAAAATCCAACAAGTGCAAAGATTCAAATATCTAGGAAATGTTTTAACAGAGACACTGAAATCTGAAGGTGTACTGGGATTGCAAAAGATGCCTTGAAAATGGTAAGCCAAGTATTAAAAAACATGAAAATATAATTTGGAACAAGAAAAAGCATACTGAAATGTTATGTAATATTGGTACTATTATATAGCAGAGAATACTGGACAATCACAGATGGAGAAGAGACTTGAAACAACAAAAATGGGTTTCTACAGAAGGATACTGAGAATATAATGGACTGAACTTGGTCAACAACAACAAAGCTTTAGAGTAAATGGAAATGAAAAGCACACTTATATGCAGCATCAGAAAGAGATATCTGAAATTTCTAGGTATCATCATGAGGAAAGAAGACTTGGAAAATTTGGTACTCACAGGACATATTGAAAGCAAGAGAGACAGCGGAAAACAGTAATAACAACCTGTGTAAATGGTTGTCAGAATAGAGATTAGAAGAGATAGTAAGAATAGAAATTAAAGGCTACAAGAAAAGGAAGTTGCAGAGGGCCATGATTGAGAATGTGAATGATCATAATACATTGAAGAAGAAGAAATATGGATAAGACAATAGAAAACTGAATAAACACATTCATAAAAGCAAACTTTGATGGCAGAGTATTCATACATTGACTTAATTATTATCCCTGTCCGTAGATATTGGGATAATACTCAACATTGGACATGGTAGTTCTAATATTTATAAACTGCTGAACATATCTGAGCTATTTTTGGAATTCACTAATATCAAATATGGCCTCTCTAAATTTACCTGTCCATGCAGAGTTAGTCTGCAAAAAGTTCAAGCCCTCCATTAGCCAGTTCAAACTTGCGTTGACCTGAATGGCCTCCCCTAGGAGGCTATAACAAGCTCTGGGCATCGCTTCTTAGTATCAATAAAAACCTTCTACTCAGACTTCTACTCTGATAAAGATATTTGGAGATGATTACATTGAAGATCACCAAAGGAAAATACTGCTGAAGATTATTAAAAGAACTTAAGCATACTCACAATATATTTTAATCCCAATAAGAAAAATATATGCGAAAATTTGTATGTATGTATATATATATATATATATATATATATATTTATATTTATATATATATTTGTGTATATATATATATATATATAGATATATATTTGTATGTATATATATATATATATATATATATATATATATATATATATATAAATATATATTAAGACATTTTTATGTTTTATATGTTCTTTTTATAGATACAAATATTTAAGTAAATGCTCTGTTTATAATAAATAGTATTAACAACATTTACCGACCTGAATATTCGAGAAATTTTCATAGAAAATATACATCTTCCAACAGGAATCGAATATGACAGTTCCGTACAGGATACAGGTTCGATTTCTGTTGGAGGATGCATATTTTCTATGAAAATTTCTCGGACATTCAGTCTGATAAATGTCGTTAATACTGTTTATTATAAACAGAGCATTTATTTAAATATTTGTATCTATAAAAAGAACATATAAACATAAAAAATATCTTAAAATAATTGTCGTACTTTGTCCATTTCATATATATATACATATATATATATATATATATATGCATGTGTATATATATATATATATGTATGTATATATATATATATGCATGTGTATACATATATATATATATATATCTATGTGTATGCATATATATATGTAAGTGTATACATATATATACATGTATGTTTATACATATATATATATATATATATATATGTGTGTGTGTGTGTGTGTGTGTGTGTGTGCGCGTGTGTGTATACATATATATATATATTTAGTTGGATTGCTTTGAGTTTGTGACCCTGGGTTTCACGCTGTTTGTAATCGTCAGGTTTGTCTGATGATCACAAATATTGTGAAACCTCAGGTCACTGTTGTCCTTCTCCTAAACCAGTTGCCATCCAACTAAATATGTTAGCTCTATCACTGATATTGCTTTCCAGTAAGTATATATATATTTCCAATATATATATAATATATGGATAATATATATATAAAAAATTAGCATAAAGAAAACTGAAGTAGTGCATCAACCTTATTGTACTCTGAAGCAATTTTGTGGCAAGAAACAAAAACCATGAGTCTACAAATTTCCAGAGAGACCATTGAAAGTAAAAGACAAAGCCCTGAACTATGTAAAGTCTTTCACCTATCTTGGTAACAAAGTCAATTACAGTGGAACTTTGCAGCAAACTTTGCCATCGCTTGTGGAATGAGCTGGGTATTAGACTTGATATAGAAATTCGGGTTTACAGAGCTGTTGCCATCCCTTTATATGGCTCAGAGTTGTGGACTCCATACAGGTACCATATATGCCAGATGGATGTTTCTATAAAAGATGTCTGTGTGCCATCTGTGGAGTTAACCTTCAAGATAGGACATCTAACGTAGACCTGTTTAACAAGTGTAATATTGGAGGAATCGAGACTTTCTTATACAGTCTCAGTTACGGCGGACTGATCATGTCTTGAGAATGTCTGATGACAGGATACCCAAGATCCTAATGTACAGCCAGTTAGATCAGGGCTACAGGAATGTAGGACACCCATGTCTAAGATACAAAGACAAGCTGAAAAGCAACTTGTCAGCTGTCAATATACCGAAACATACTGGTAGAAAATACAAACATAATGACCTCATACACATATAAAAAAATGATTAAAAATTATGGAAGCCTTAATAATAAAAAAGAAAAAGCCAACAATCAATAATATTAACTATGAACACGGCCACAATGTTCTGACTGTGTTCCGAAAATAAAACATCTCTATAACACTAAAAACATACACACAAGGTACACACTCAATTAAACTGAAAAATCCTTGGTAATGGCTAAAAGTGTAGCTAGTGGTGCTTGAAATTATGAAATATTGCGACAGTTTCTACACACTCTGTATCCAAAAAGGAAAAAACCTGTTCGAACACAAGAGAGGCTGAATAAAAAGCTTAAGCCTAATGCCTTTTCTGTCATCTTTAATGAAACATGTATAAATGAAGGATTGATGCCTAAATACACAATATATATATATATATATATATATATATATATATATATATATATATATATATATACTGTGTGCAACATCATAATTGTCCATCCTACAAAATGTTTAATATCTAAAAAAAAACACTAAACTAATTGAGTTTCTTTTTCCAAGGTATTCAATTCGCCATATTGATACCATTTGTTGTAAGAAACAGGTTAAAATTATTTTGTGTTAGTCCTAATGCCTTCCCAACTGAGTAATGGTGAGATGAAAAAGAACATTCAGACCTTGGGTAATATTACCAACATTTATACTCTGGCTTTCATCTTCAAAGTCCATTCAAAGACTATCAAGAGAATGGTGAATAAGTTTAAAAAAGAGGGAACAGTAGAGAGGAAAACTGGATCAGGGGGTCACAACTAGAAGAGGGATCATCATATCAACTTATTGTTCAAAGTAGAGAACAAAAGTGTTATAAACCCTCGGAGAATTCCAGTAAGATATCTTTATCATTTCTAAGATACAAGAGTTCAGAGCTTAATCAAACAATTGTTGTTAAACCCAATATATATATATATGTGTGTGTGTGTGTGTGCGTGTGTTTACATGCATCATCAAGTCTGCTGTTAGAAAATATTTTTCTCAACTACTTTCCTGACGACGATGACAGTGCTATTCCCATGCCTTACCAGGAAAACACCCTATCTCATCTCTCCATATTTTTAACTGTGTTTTTTATCTTTAATCTATCTATCTATCTATCTATCTCACTCTGTTACTAAGTATCTATCTACCTATATATATATATATATATATATATATATATATATATATATATATATATATGTGTGTGTGTGTGTGTGTGTGTGTGTGTTTGTATTTGTATGAAAATAGAGCAAGAAATCAACAAAAGGACAATGTCAGAAAGAAACCATAACAACAGCAACAAGTATGGTTTTACAAAGCATTGACTTGAGTGGGTATGAATACTTATGCAATCAAGAGATGACTGCTTTGTCATCCTAATTATTGTTTGTCTCCCAATAAAATGTATCAAGCACCTTCAAAGGACTCTCCATTTTGTGTAGATCAAATGATAAAAAGAAAAGACCACTAAAGTCAATTTGAATTCCAGTTTGTAACACGACAAAGTAATAAAATGTTCAAGCTGGGTGAATACTTATACAAATCATTGCACATCTATACAAAATAAAGTTAAAATGTTAAAATAAACAACACTTAGTTACATCAATAAGTGTATAGCTTCATGATAAGAGGGCATTTATTTTACAAAGGGTTATTGAAAAGTTCTTTTATTGAACCTCTTCCCAAGATCTAACTCAATGGTCAAACATTAAAACTTTGGTGGAGCTAAGCTTCTTGGTTGACCTAAGAATATTTCAACACCCTCTCAACAAATATTTATTTTTCAGTCTTCTTTGTCAATTTACTTAATCCAATACTTTCATTTTATTACATATATTGAATAGTATATTGTGAAAGTTTCAGACCAAAATTCAATTAATAAGTATGTTAAGCTACAAAAGTATTGATCTAACCTCAATATAGCAACCTTTTTTTTTGTTGCAATTTTTATCAATATATATGAATTTTTGCTATGAACTTCATGCCTGCAATAAGGTTTGAAACCAGAACAATCTGACCCCAAAATATAGTTCTGGTCATACAAAAACTTTAACAAGAACATTCAAGTCTTCCATAGATAAAGAATTCATCTAATCATTCCAACAATGAAGGGACTAAATTATCTATTTAATACATCTGCCACATTTTACTTTTAAGCTTTCTTATTTTCAAGGAATAGGGTTGGACCGGGGGACAGGTAGGGAAGAGTTTCATGTTGTCAGTGGGTCTGTATTTATGAGTTATTTCATTAAGCAGTGTGAATGTATCATCAATTCAAAATAAAACAAGGAAAGTAAGAATTGTATACCAAAACTAAAATAACTCTTCATTTATCAAAAGCCAGAGACATTCCATTCTTAGTGGAAAGTAATTCTTTTTTTTTACTTTCATTCTCTTTTAGGCTTTTAATATTACTCCCTGATCAGGAGAAGTTGCCAAATTAAAAAAAAAAAGAAACATAGCAAGACAAATAATATCAAGATATTATCTTACCACTTTGTCTTTACAGGGATGTGCAGGTGGTGTAAGAGACACAATGAGAAATTGTTCAAATTTCAGCCAGGCTTGTTGCATTCACTTACATGCAAATACATTTAAGAAAAACATGAATCTCTATCCTCTCCCTAGCTATGGATTAAATAATAAGATTTGTATCTGAGAATATCATTGTTATTCTCAAAAATCTGTTAATACAATATTCAGTTGAAAAAAAAAAGAATTATTCTTACAATCCAAAACATATTTTGGCCTTAAATAACCCAAAAATAAAGGGGAGATAAGCTATAAAATAAAATTAAAAAAATAACAAATTAATCATCTTTAGTCAAAAACCAAGAGGAAGATATCCTGACTGCCATTTAAAAAAACATTCATCAAATCTGAGTGTATTTGAGGATACACTGAGATGCTGTCTGTATTAGTGTGTCTGAAGTTTTTTATTATTATCCAATGTATGATATTCCTTGAGGATCTGGATGATCATTGCTTCCACAACCGCCTGTTCTTTGTAGCTCTTATTAAGGCTTGTTTATTTTTTGTCACTATTTCTCCCAGTCCCCATCTGTCATCCATTTACACAAACTCATTAGATAAGTTACCCACTACTTTCCTCTGTCCCTTTTGCCTTCAATATGTCTGGTGAGTGTTGAATTCTCCAAGCCTTCTTTCCTCATTATGTGACCCTAAAATTTCAACACTCTCTTTGATTCTAAGTACAAGCATTGTTTTTGTTTCTATTTTCTTTGAAACTTTCTCATTACTCACATGTTCAGTCCATGATATTCTAAGCATCCTTATTCCTTTTGCCTCAACTCTCTACTTCATCTTTGAGGAGATTGTCCAGCTTTTACTGCCATCTAATAGCCCTGATATTACTTAACAATTGACTACTCATTTCTTTAGTTATAACAAAATTATCCCCTCTTTGGATACTTTGTTTAGCTTTTGACAGGAATCTTTTTCTATACCAATGTTCCTTCAAATTTTGGTGTCACATTTTCCATTTTCCATTGTCTGTTAAAACACACTGCTGATATTTAAATTTCTGTACCTGCTTGATAGAAAGAAGCATGGTGGAGTAATGGATAGCAGCTTGGACTGAGGAATCAGAGAATCAAGTTCGAATTCCAATCAAATCCATTCACTTACATGCTAATACCCTTGGGAAAGGTATGAATCCTCTTCTTCTTCCCCCATCTATGGGTAAATAGCAGGACAAACCAGGTTCTATAGCCTTGCATGGCAACTGGTTTACTGAACAAAGAAGTGGCAAACTACTGTAGGAAAAAATCTGCCTTGTCAGTCATGTATCAAAATATATATGATAGCTTAAGTATATATCATGCATGGCACATAAATGACTGACCTGCTTGATATTGGTACCTGCAGTTTATAGTTCATATCTTGAGCTATTCCTCCTATTTTAGGTCAAACAAATTTTGTCAGAATTTTTTAGATAAAAAATTATCATTATTATTATTATATGTTTTGCTATTTGGACCAGTAAACACATTATAGTTTCATTGATTTAACCCTGCTGTCTTTTCCAAGCATTTGACTTTATATATGGTAATCTTGGAATTTTGAATCAAACCATTTATTCAAATAGAGTAATTGAAGAATTACCCTGCCTGTAGTACAGGCTCAAGATGTGAACTTCAAATTGAAGATGTCAAAATCAAGTAAATACAGAAGTTTAGATATCTCAGAAGTGTTTTAGCAGAGGATGGAAGATGTGAGACTGTAACCCAAAGGCACATTGGAATAGCAAAAGACATATACCAAAAGCTAAAGAAAGTAATAAGAAACAAAAACACTTAATTAGAAACAAGGAAAAGAGTTCTGTGAATCAGAAGGAGAGAGGCTGAATGTTCTTGAACAAAAAATGAGCTTGGAAACTTTGATACTCACAGGACATATCAAAGGCAAAAGAGACAAATGAGGGAGTGAGCCAACTATCTTACAAATGAATGACAGAGAATAAAAATGGGAAGAGGATGGTAAGAAGATAACAATGCTAAGAGCTACATGGGATAGGAAGTTATGGAGAGCCATGATCACCCATTTTCTGAAGGGACACAACACATAGAATAATAATAAGTTTGACTGAGATGTTTTTATTGGTGATCAGAATATTATTAGTGCAAATGAGTCAGTGACAGTACCAAGTTAGATGTAGAGATAGGGTAAGTGAAGACTAGTCCTAACTTTTTTTGGCACTGTGACACATTTTATTTAATTTTACAAAAACAAATACCTACTATTATTTCAGTGTTCAATACAGAGGATTATATGAGAAATAATTTAAAACTTTCTTGCACATACATGCATTTATCCCATATAGCAGTAATGGTGATCCAAAACAAAACTTACTTTTTAAGTGACTTCAGGAACTCTTACAGAAGCCAGTAAAGAAAAGTGAGAAGAATGAAATAAACAGTCCAAAATGTGCAAGCAAACATGAAGGTTTAAATATCTAGGAAATATTTTAACAATGGAAACAGTTATGATGAAATTTGAAAGCACATTGGAATAATGAAAGATGGATTCTAAAAGCTAAGTAAAAAATTAAGAAACATGGAAAGTTCATTAGAAACAAAGAAGAGAGTGCTGAACTCTGATGTAATATTGGTCCTCTTATATAGTAGTAAATTCTAGACAATTTCCTTACAGATAAATAGAAGTCTTGAGGCAACAGAAATGGGATTCTAGGGAAGGATATTAAGGATCCATGATAAATACCTAGGAAGTTTTAAGAGAAAATAAAAGGATACTTATAGTTAGAAACAGAAAGAGAAAATTGAAATATTTCAAGGCAATAAGATCAGAAGGGAAGTAATCAGTAATCAGTACCAAACAAGCTTTGTGCAAATGGTTGGCAGAACAGAGATTAGGATGAAGAAAAAAGATGAAACTTATTAAGAGTTACAAAGGAGAAGAAATTTTGGAGAGCCATGATTGCACATATCCTGAAAGGAACAAGGCATATAGAAAATGAAGAATAATTTTAGATTTTCTGGTCATTTAAATAAAAAGTTTTACTGTCATGTACAATCTTGAATTTTCAAACCATCTGCTTATATGATGGTAAATATTGGACAATTTTACCATAGATAAGTAGGAATCTAGAGGAGGCAGAAATGTTGTTCTACAGAAGAATACTGAAAATTCCATGGATAGAGCAAGTAATCAATGAGGAATTTTTAAAGGAAATGACAACAAAAAGAATACATACTCAGAATCTTGAAGAGAAGGATGAAATTCCATGGACACATAATGAGAAAGAAAGGCATGGAAAACTTGATACTTACAGGACATATTAAGAGAAAGAGAGATAGGAGAAGGTAGCAAGTCACCTAGCTGATAAGCTTTTATGAATGGATGGAAGGATGGGAGACAGGAGCCTTAGAAAAGAGTAAAAAAAGGACCACAAGTAATAGGAAGGTTTGGAGAGCCATGATTGCCTATGTCCTGAAGGTATACAGCACATAGAAGAAGAATCTTGAACAAAACCTAAATAATGAAAGCATAAACATGATATTTGACAAAAGGTATTTTAAAAGTTTTGAACCAATATTCTTGAGGACATGATAGTGTGTAAAGAAAACTCATATCAACAAGAAAGTGATTAATTTGAGGCCAGCAGAAACTCAACAAAGAAACTCAAGGGACATTCTCAATTCATTCTATTTAATTGAATATGTTTGTTGTTGCCTGAATTTACTGTAAGAGTAATGATTTGTGCAGATTAAAAAATGTAATAGTTGCTACAATCTATGGTTACAAAATCCAAACATGTATGAACATATATGAGCTATGAAAATATGCACTATGGCACTCGTGTGTAGCAGTTTATATACACACCTAAAAGGCCAACAATTGGTCAGATCATGTCCTACCAAGTTCTCTATGAATGCACTAGAACCACAGCTTGGGTTTATAAAAAGGAAAATTATTTTCAATAGAGCCTGCTTGATGAGGAAAGCAAATGTTTCATTGTACATACTTTAAAATTTCTCTCTCTCTCTCTCTCTATATATATATATATATATATATATATATATATATCAATTCTCCCGTCGGGTTTGACGTATGAGGGTTAAGCAGATCAGTTTCCAAGGAAAATGACAGTCCGACAACAGCACATGAGATTCAATTATAGTGGTGAATGCTTTGTGCAGGACCATCCACACTTTTTGAAGGGCTGATTACAGAGATCTGGTGCACTATGTGCCACAAGGTTCCCAAATGACCCTCCGCAGGTTTTGAATTCAGAGTTGTCCTTCTCCAAGGCTATAGAACCCAGTCTGTCCTGCTATTTTATCCATAGCTGGAGGGAGAAGACAAATCACACCTTTCCCAAGGGAATTAGCACGTAAATGAATGTAATGGATTCAACCTGGATTCGAACTCGGCTCTGCGATTCCTCAATCCAAGTCGATATCCATTACTCCACTGTGTCTCTTATATATATATATATATATATATATATATATATATATATATATATATATATATATATATATATATATATATATATATATATATATATATATATATATATAGTAGGGTGGCCGTTTCTAACTGAATTTAAATCACTAATTTGAGGCCAGAGGAAAGTCAACAAAAGCAGCATAACATATTCTCTTCTAGTAGGTTAATTTCAGAAGTTTTGAAACTTTTTCTAAGAGGCAATTATAACTGTCCTTGATTATTGTTCTTTTTACAGTAAGGTTCATCCTGTACAAGGTTCGAGGGCCACTCTAGGTAGAGAGTTATGTTAAGGGGTAGATTATATGGAGAGGAAGTGAAGATAATTTAGACTTGAATAGGTTAAGATTGTAGTGATTGGAGAAACATCCTCTTTGGAGTTGCTTTCACAAATCAGTGGTCCATGGGAAGAAGTTCTTCAAATGGAACTTGCTTTTCACCGATAGAATACAAAGGGAATGTAAGTGGTTTGCTACAATGGAAGTGGTATGGGGGGTCCTAGCTGTAAAGGTTAAACCTGGTGGAACCAAGGAATGTATTTTGTCCAAGCACTTTCCATGGAAGTAGCAACATAACAGCAAGAGGCTTGCCACATCTCGCCTGTAAGAGGGAGGTTGGAGTGTTGAAAATAATTTGTCACCCACACGAACTCAGAGACACTTTTGGATTTTATCAAAGCTAGAGAGTGAGGTCTTGGCAGCTCCCTGCCTGCCAAATATGACAGCAGTACATGTGGCTCTTGTAAAGGTAGATGAGAGCATGAGGAGACAGATACTTACTGGAGTGTTACAGGGTGCCAACCATTTTACATGTATCTTTAGCAATGGATTGTATGTAACTTTATAATCACCATTAGACTCATCTTGTTCTAGTTCCACATGCCATGTCTAATGAATGTCAGTTATCAGTTATCTCTTGTTAATTCCCCTCTCCACTGCCTTAACCAGGTATTGAACTCACACTCTTTGGGTCCTGTCACTTGATCTAACTAAGGCCTTTATCCACTGTGCCACTGAAGACATCTGTGTATGAATTTCTGGGTATTATAAACCTGTCTTCCGCAACCATTTTATACCAGTGCTCATATTGCAATTTTTGCTGTTATTATTGCTTTTCTCCTTATTACTGGTTCCCATATTGTATTCATTTCTATGCTTGGTCAGCTCAGGAATCTGTCTATATTTCTGAGATGAGGTATTATGTAAATTATTTACATTATATGGACTATTCTCCTCATCTTTGTTGCCATATTTATCACAATGTTTCAGCTGTTGTATGCTCCGGCCTTCTTTAAGTGGTTGGAATATCGAACTGAACCCTTTATTCTGCCTTGTTGGAGTAGACTTCTAGTTCCACATGCCATGTCTAATGGATGTCAGTTATCAGTTATCTCTTGTTAATTCCCTCTCCACTGCCTTTAACCAGGTATTGAACTCACACTCTTTGGGTCCTGTCACTTGATCTAACTCACGCCTTCATCCACTGTGCCACTGAAGACATGTGTGTATGAATTTCTGGATATTATAAACCTGTCTTCCGCAACCATTTTATACCAGTGCTCATATTGCAATTTTTGCTGTTATTATTGCTTTTCTCTGGCACTCCTTATTACTGGTTCCCATATTGTATTCATATCTATGCTTAGTCAGCTCAGGAGTCTGTCTATATTTCTGAGATGAGGTATTATGTACATTATTTACATTATTCGGACTATTGTCCTCATCTTTGTTGCCATATTTATCACAACCTTTCGGCCGTTGTACACTCCGGCCTTCTTCAGGTGGTTGGAATGTCGAACCCTTTATTTTGCTCACCGGGGTAGACAGTTCTAGTTCCACGTGCCATGTTTGATGGATGTCAGTTATCAGTTATCTCCTGTTAATTTCCCTCTGAAAGTTCTCCACTGCCTTAACCGGGTATTGAGCTCACACTCTTTGGGTCCTGTCACTGGATCTAACCAACACCTTTATCCACTGTGCCATTTGTCCTTAAGGTAAGGCTTCAAGAACACCAGAAAGCTGTAACACAAGGGGAAGTGGAAAAATCAGGTGTAACAGCAAAAATTGCAATATGAGCACTGGTAAAAGATGGTTGCTGAAAACATTACGTTTATAATACCAGAAATTCATACACAGATGTCCTCAAGGACACATGGCACAGTGGATAAAGGCGTTAGTTAGATCCAGTGACAGGACCCAAAGAGTGTGAGATCAATACCTGGTTAAGGCGGTGGAGAACTTGGAGAGGGAATTAACAGGTAATAACTGATAACTAATTCATTAAGTGAAATAAAGGGTTCAGTTCGACATTCCAACCGTCTGAAGAAGGCTGGAGCATACAACAGCTGAAACATGACAAAGATAAGGACAATAGTCCGAATAATGTAAAAGAGAAGATGAACTCAGAAATCGTAGAAGAAGCTATCAGAAAATAAGATGATCCTGAAACATGCTTGATCTCTTTCTACAAGCTTTAATATGCAAGTAGAGGAGGATGTTGTCATTTTTTAGATTAAGAGTCTGTTTCCATTCTTTTATTTTAATTTCAATCTAAGTTCAGGTTAATAGAGTCATATGCTTGGGCATCTTATTCCACTAATTGTATAAGGCAAAAGTGGCCAAACGATGGCTTGAAAGTCATATGTGGTTCTTTGACTTTTAATATGCAGCTCATGGAAATATGCTGGCTACATCATAGTGACATTGTCACTTTGCTTGAGAGGAAATGATTAAAACAAAATACAGGTATGCATATTTTTGTCTAATATTGCATAACCTAACTTTCAGCTTTCTTTCACCTTTTCTTTTTACTTTTTTTGTAAGAGGCTGGATTTAAATTTACTGTAGTAGTTTCTGGAATCAGCATACATTTAACATATTTTGTCTTAATGAATTACTTTCTTTTTTAATTGAAATTTCATTCTTTAAATTGAAATTATGGTCAAACTTATTAGCATGAATGACAGACGCAGTAAAATTTGTTTTCATATAATATTTTATTCAGACTTATATATGTATATCCCTGAACATTTTTACAATCTAATATAAAGGTTTTTTCAATTTTGACATTCAGTTATATACTATTAGTCTGACATATAGATTTGTATATCACAGGTGTGGCCAAACCATGTCTCATGAGGCACGTGCGGCTTTTTGACTTTTAATATGTTTTCCTCTCCCCCAACTACTAATAGTTGACTTCAATAATCATTCAAATGATATAATGTCTAGAAGAAGTTATAGAATTTTATAGCAGAAATCAAGAAATCAAAACTGTAAATTTTTAGAGTAAGCCACCAAAACTTACTTGGGAAATAACATAAAGAGTTAAGTTTAAGAATCTTAAATTACCTTCTTGGTTATCGACTGAAGCTGCTATCCAATGAAAAGAAAAAAGAAAGAAAAGAAGCCAGTTCCCTTGTGGACCATTTAAAGTGAGTACATGCAGTGGATTGGTTGTTACAAACATCCAATCGGGTACATGGAAAATGTTGCCTTTTTCGTCTAATTTATTAAAAAGGCCAGAGTCTCTGCTAGCAATTGATTGTGAAGGGGAATCAAGGATTGATCTCCCTTGATTGGGTCAGCTTGGTGATTGAGTATATGATGTTGAAAGACCTGAAACTCCCTGATGAACAAAGTCAATTTATATCACTGATGACTCTCTCTGGTGCCTATTTAAGAGTGTATATTTAAAATAATTAAAAGTATGTGTTTTGTGGAAATATGTCGGCTGAGATTCTTTTTTCATCACAGTCAATATAAAAGTTAATAAGAAAAATTTCAAGTTTTATAATTATTTACTGGGTATGAAATGAGATCCCATTGGATTAAAATGGAAGTTTAATGTTAATGTGTATGTAACTAAAACATATGTATAAATTTTGTTCATGTCTTGCAGCTCTCAAACATTTGATGTAACTCTTAGATTAAGCAAGTTTGGCCACCCCCTGGTATAGGGTAAAAAAACTAATTTTAGAATTCTGGGAATGAGATCAGCTGATTAGGGTCTTTATATTTCCTGTTTTGTTTTTGCATGATGGGAAACTGGTTTATTTTAGTTTATATCTATTTTAATATATATATATTTTTGTAACTGCTACAATACATCCTCATGTAGAAAGAATGTGCGTGTGTGCAATAGATAGTGGCTCAGATTGAGAAATTGGAAAACCAAGTTGAAATTCCTCTCAGGTTTCATTACACTTACTTATGTACAGATATTCTTAGGAATGTTATGAATCCATCATCTTCCCAACCAGGAAAAATTATTTCCAAGGCAATATTCACTTGTAAAAACAAAGAATCATTCTTAAAATCCAAAATATGTTTTAGCTTTTAAATAACTCACTAAGAGTTGATAAACCATAAAAATAAATAAAAGAAACCATCAGATTACCCAAAAATGGAAGCTTGTAAGTGAGATTGAGAAACTCATTCGATTTGGAAAAGACAACACCCTGTTCATCGTATTTGACAGAACATGATTGAAAGAAGTAATCCTTCCTAAATATAGTAAAAAAATTGATACAAACATGTATATACAGTAGCAAGCATAAAGATCAAAACGATGTTAAGAAAAAGTCTAAATGTGAAATAACTTGTTATTTTAAAGCTTCATAAAACATTTTATCAAGGAAAAATAAAGATATAAAGGTAAACATTGTTTCAAATGTTATATAATTATTCTTATAACTTTATCAATATAAGTTTATTGAGCTTTATATTTTGGAATTATATAATTTACCTTTATATCCTTATTTTTCTTTGATAAAATGTTCTATGAAGCTTTAAAAAGTTATTTCACATTTAGACTTTTTCTTAACGTCATTCTGATCTTTATGCTCGCTATATATATATATATATATATATATATATATATATGGAGAGAGAGAGGGAGAGAGAGTGCAATGGATAAATTTTTGTCTAATTTATGCAAAAATGAAGATAACAATGACATCTCATTTATCAGATATATAAGGTGAAGCAGAGAGGATAGACATGTGTGAAAAATTCACAATATTAATTTTAGCTTCAAAAAAATTTTATTGACATCAATGTGTTTATATGGAATTAGCATTTGACAAAATCAAGTGGGAAAAACAACATCCCTCATGTAGTGTCCATTTTCATTGATGCCTTTCTGAAGGTGTTCTTGGAAGTTGGCCTCCACTATTTCCAGTATTGCTCTGTCGATTTGGGTGACTTGAAAATCAATCAGATGTACGAGGTGATGTGGTCACAAAAATTGTCTGACAGGCATGCCTGGGTTCTCTAGCTTGTGTGGCATAGTGCAGAGTCTTGTTGCCAGACACAGTGTCCTTCATCAGCCACCCTCTTGACTCAGGGCAACACTGCCTCTTCAAGGTACTTGATATAGGCGTTGAGTCTGAGATCCTCACCAACAAATTTGGGAGTTCTTTTCTTAGCAGAATGATCAGTGCGAGTTTTATGCACTACTGTACCTTTGTAATCACCATTAAACTCATCCAACTCTTTCCAAATCCTCTGCACTGTCCTCAGATTGACACCCAGGCACACTGAAATTTTTGTATTGGAGCTTCTGATGTGAATGCCAAGCAGTACAGCAAATTTCTGGCAGAGTAAGATGCATCATGGTGCTCTTTTTCTCACAAATGGTGTCCAACTGACCCTACTATACTGCACATTCAACAAAATCAAAAACAAGCAACAAAATTGTGACAATTTACCCATCTCACCCTGTACATATGTGTGTGTGCGTGTGTGTGCGTGTGTGTGCATGTGTGTGTGTTGATATATTGATTTTTACCTTCAGTCTCCAATTCATTATTGTGTGAGCAACAAAATGAAAAGTGAATTTTACAATTATGTAATTTGAATGCACATTTTGGTAAATTAATCAAATTGTACACCTTTTCATTATGCAGTTCTCATTATTTCATTTTATTTTTTTTTTCATCTCTTTTTTTCATTTCAAATCAAACTTTTTAAACTTTTGATTAATGTAGTAGATAACTGACATCTTCCTTTAACTGACGCTTTCCTTTTAATTTAAAATTCATGATTTGATTCTCGAATCAATACAAAATCTTTACTTTGGAACAAATAACTGAGGAACCTTTATATTGTATCAGTTTTGATTCCAAAGCAAATGTATGTAATGTTCAGATTCTTCTTTTTTTTTTAGATGTTATGTCATTTTAGAATGTGGTTAATCATGACTCTCCACAACTTCTCGTCTTTTGTTGCTCTAAGTATCTTTTAAGACTTTATCATCCCACTTTGTTCTTGTTCTGCCATCCATATTCATCTTTTATATGCAATGTCCTTTCATGATGTGGGTGGTCAAGGCTCTCCACAACTTCCTGTCTTTTGTTGCTCTAACTTTTAACTCTTTACCATCCCACTTCATTATTGTTCCGTCATTCATATTCTTTTTCATCTATGTGCCATGTCCTTTCATGGCAGTGGGTGATAATGGCCCACCACAACTTCCTGTCTTTTGTTGCTCTAAGTAACATTTAACTTTTTACCATCCAACTTTGTCCTTGTTCCATCATCCATATTCTTTTTCTTTTATGTGTCATGTCCTTTCATGGCTGTAGGTGATCATAGCTCTCCACAACTTCCTGTCCTTTGTAGTTTTAAGTAACTTTTAACTCTTCACCATCACTCCTTGTTCGCATTCTGCACTCCATATTCATCTTCTTTTATGTGCTAAGTTCTGCTAGGATGTGGGATGATTATGGCTCTCCACAACACCCTGTCTTTTTTTGCTCTATGTAACTTTTCACTCTTCATCATCATATCTTGTTCTGCCATCTATATTCTTCTGCTTTTATGTGGCTTGTCCTTTCGGGACAAGGTCAATCATGGCTCTCCACAACTTCCTGTCTTCTGTTACTCTAAGTAATGCAGAATGATGGTGATGGTGAACAACAAAAGACAAAAAGTTACAGATATCCATGATCACCCAGAAAGAAGATGAATATGGATAACAAGTGATTGTAAAGGGGTAAAATTTACTTCGGAAATTGTGGGGAGACATGCATGATCATTCACATCCTAAAATGATATGTCTTATAATCACACCCACTTCTGAAAGGACATGACTCACCACAATTTCTTGATTTTTGTTGGTCAAAGTTACTGTTAAATATTCACTATCACTCCTTGTCCTTCTTCTGCCATCCATGTTTTTCACCTTTTATATACATTGTTGTTTCAGGACGTGTGTGATCATGACTCTCCACAACGTCCAGTCTTTTGTTGTTCTAAGTAACTTTTATCATTTCACCATTACTCCTTGTTCTTGTTCTGCCTCTATATTTTCTTTTATGTGTCAGTGTGGCTTTGTCACCCGCAGCAAGGCTAGGTTAGTATCACACTTAAGAAAACACTAATGAAATATATCTTTCCCTTACATAATTTTCGCCACAATAGCACCTGCTAGCATGCATAAGTGTAAAACAAAAGTCACCATCTAAGGCTAACCCTTAATTATCATTCACAATAGGAGAGTCCACCTTATATATATATATATATATATATATATATATATATATATATATATAAAGGATCTCAACAGTCAAGGTCTGGAAGAGAGAAATTTTTTCCTTAAGATATTTGTTCTTTGAGAACTAACTTTAGCAAAATACCAGATTCAACTGCAGGTGTCCCTGACCAAGATTGATTAGTGTCCCTTGCAGATAGGTGTGCTTAGAAAACAAGAATGTCCAGCCATGAGCTACACGGTAACAGTAGCAAAGAACAAACCCTGAGTGGAATGGCCCAAGGTTGATTGTTTTTACAAAGTCAAAGATCTTCAATAGCCCTATCATTTCCTCATATGTGTTGTAGGGCAAAGTGTTCATGCCTTTTCTAATCTCATGAATGCAAAATGGTATAAAAACTGTGCCAGATTCCATTTTAAATATTATTAACTGTTAGGCCACTTGTATTTCCACAATATCTCATTTCTACTTATATCTTGTAATTTTCACAATATCTCATCATTTGCACATATATCTTTGAGCATTCCCTTCCTTATTGCTATTTCTGTCAGTTTTTCCTGGTTATCACTGCTGCTTCCTTATTAATCATTTCCACATATATCTCATGATTTCCACAAAATCTCATCATTTCCACATATATCTCATGATTTCCACAAAATCTCATCATTTCCACATATATCTCATGATTTCCACAAAATCTCATCATTTCCACATATATCTCAGGATTTCCACAAAATCTCATCATTTCCACATATATCTCATGATTTCCACAAAATCTCATCATTTCCACATATATTTCAGGATTTCCACAAAATCTCATCATTTCCACATATATCTCATGATTTCCACAAAATCTCATCATTTCCACATATGTCTCATGATTTCCACAAAATCTCATCATTTCCACATATATCTCAGGATTTCCACAAAATCTCATCATTTCCACATATATCACATGATTTCCAAAAAATCACATGATTTCCACAAAATCTCATCATTTCCACAAAATCTCATCATTTCCACATATATCTCATGATTTCCACAAATCTCATCATTTCCACATATATCTCATGATTTCCACAAAATCTCATCATTTCCACATAGATCTCATGATTTCCACAAAATCTCATGATTCCACAAAATCTCATGTTTTCCATATATATCTCATGATTTCCACAAGATCACATCATTTCCACATATATCTCATGATCCTTGACAACATCCAAAGAAGGTTCTCTAATGTTATCGGTGCTGACATGGTAACTCAATAGAATATTTTCATCATAATTGTTCTCATAAGCTTTTTTCCTTGGCACCTCAACCGTATGAATTTAAGCATAGTATTAGATTGGCTATTAGGTCTCATCATTTTACTCTGGAAATAGCTAGATGCAACCATGTTCTATTATAATAGGTTTATTTTTCTCATACTTATCACCTGTGAAACTCATGTCCCTGTCAACTTCAAAAAATTATATGCGACATCAATCAACATTTTCTGTCTTCCTGAACCTGTTCTATTATTGTCCTTTTTTCAGACTAATGTTTTCTCAGATTTTTTCCTTGCATCTTAGTGACATTATTACCTTGCTTGGTTGTGAAATGATTTTGAAAAAAAATGCATCATGAAGAGATTTGTCATTTTTTTTTAATTCAGTGTGCTTCTGGAGATTCACAATTTAAGAACAAAGAATACATTATTTGACTTTAATTATATCT
Organism: Acanthosepion pharaonis; assembly: GCA_903632075.3. Lineage (NCBI taxonomy): Eukaryota > Metazoa > Mollusca > Cephalopoda > Sepiida > Sepiidae > Acanthosepion > Acanthosepion pharaonis. The sequence continues at coordinate 381,576 of CAHIKZ030002157.1, forward strand.
GAACAATTATTTCTTCCTTTAAGAATATATATGATTTTGTCTCCAAGATATTTCCAGACAGTGAAATGTAAAGTATAGGAATTGGAAATCTATGTATTTTTTTGTTGTTGTTGTTTTTGGTAAAGTCCTTAATCAAAACATCATTTTTCAAATGGAAATCTCAGGCTGTTTTCCCACATAATTTTTCTTCTTCTAATTAAAAGATGTGCAGGTATCTTTTCAAAGAACAGATATGCTTCCAAATTATTCCTCTCATTACGGAAATAAAAGCAGAAGAAACTAGTCAACACAAAACTGAAAAGCTTGTATTTTGGTCTGGCAACAGTCAGCTAGTAAAGCTTAAAAACAGCCAGAAAAATTCTGACTATAATTTAGCATAAAGAGTTTCATCTTCCAACCTTTGCTGTGATGAGAATGATAATAGAAAATACTTGATATTATATATCCCCACCAAAATTTGGTATTTTATACATTATTTTTATACGGTTGTTCACCCAATACAAGGCACAAGAGTATCTCAAGGTAGAGGTTGACTTGATGTAATTGTTGTAAGGATGCAATGGAGGAGGAAGGAGGAAGAGTTGAATATTACGAGTTTATCTAGGATAGATATTGTCCCTAGACTTGAAGAAATTTGGATTGTAGTGGTCAAGAAAGTATCCTCTCAGCAGTTTATTCCCCCACCAAAATGGAGTCATATTAAGTTTGGTACTTTGAAATATAATATTGAATATAAATTACTATGTTGCATTTATCATATACAAGAGAAATTGTCTGGGATAAACATGAACTAAAGGTCTGGAAGATTAATTTCCAGTTTTGGTGAAATTTAGGTAATAACACAGGCCCTCCCAAAAGTTTTTGGCTATGTTTGGAAAGTTTTTTGTGATGTTTTGTTGAATTTGAATAATTTGGAGGTCCTGAATCCAAAAATAACTTTTCCGCCTTTTAATGTTAGTTTTCTTGCTCCTAAATATTGCCTATTTAACTCAAATTTCTATCATAGATGTTTGATGCAGACTATGAAAAATGATTATATCCAAGGGATTTGTATTGTTTCCATTCATAAATGTCATTATAGTCATGAATTAGCATGAGATACTAAATAGTTGTTTTAGCAGTCAGGAATTCAATAATACTTATGATTTTTTTAAAGAGGATATTCAGAATTAATTGTAACATTATTGGAAATTTGGCTATAAGGTTCTGTAGAGCAGAATATGGAGCTAATCACTAATAAAGGACTTAGTTTTTGAACTCAACATTCCAAAAGTAGCAAGAAGTAAGTATAAGTTGACTTGCACCAAAATATATTCAGACTGGTATAATTTATTAAGTGTGTTCAGAAAAAAATGTATTAATATTATGTTGTTTGGAAAATAATGTCCAATTTTAGAATCAATATTTATTCCTGAATTAATATATTTAAATAGTACTTAATTTTGTCAAAGTAGGATGTCTGACATTGTTAGAAGGTTATTTATGTCATGAAACAGAATTGGACATTGTTGATTAACCAGTAGTGGCCACATTTTGCTTATCTGAATGAAATTTCACCCAGCTTCCGGTAGTAAACTTTGGTAGTAATGTTCTGGTTAGATTCCAGAAAGCTGTAATGAATAATACCAACTGCAAACCACCAGACTCTCACCATAATCTTCTGCCAGCACAATTTCAATTTTAGAAAATGTTTTGGTCCTTCATCATGATCAAACCATTGAGCCAACCATTTACAATTGTCATAAAGGATTCATTTCCCATCAAAATTCATTTTTTGATCAAGAAATGGATCATTCAAATTTCACAGATGCAACATTGAACACATTTCAAAATGTCAAACTGTTGAACTTGCACTGAGTTTTTTGGAACCCATTTATCAAATTTTTCACCTTAACAATTTTCTTGAGATGTTCTGATATTATTGAAATGCTGACACACATTTCATGATATGGGTTTTGTTCAACTAGAGCTTTCAAATGTTGATTATCAATTCCAGATAAACATCTGCTGCCACCTTGATTTTCATAACTCATATCCCCACTGCAGACCTTTAGAAATCAGCACCATGCTGTCTGTTCAAAGTGGATACTTCACATCTTCTCTGTTGATGTTGGCAGCAATTTGAGAAGCATTATGACCAAACTTGTACTTACGTAATAAAAGTGAATGCCTCTCTTCCTTTTTCATGTTCAATATGCGTGTTATATAAAATGTTTTAAGTTAAATTATGAAAGAGATTGTTAAAGCAATTAACAAAGAGGACACTTTAATCAGTAGGAATGAGTAATATAGTTTTGTGCAACTGTAATAAAAATATATTAGAACACAAGTAAACTTCTAAAATATGTTATTTGTTGAATAACCTAAAATCTATAACCTTCAAAGGTACTCTTATCATCATTTTTTGACTAACCTAAAATCTGTAACCTTCAAAGGTATTCTTATCATCATTTTTTGACTAACCTAAAATCTATAACCTTCAAAGGTACTCTTATCATCATTTTTTGACTAACCTAAAATCTGTAACCTTCAAAGGTACTCTTATCATCATTTTTTGACTAACCTAAAATCTATAATCTTCAAAGGTACTCTTATCATCATTTTTTGACTAACCTAAAATATATAACCTTCAAAGGTACTCTTATCATCATTTTTGTATAACCTAAAATCTGTAACCTGCAAAGGTACTCTTATCATCATTTTTTGAATAATCTAAAATCTGTAACCTGCAAAGGTACTCTTATCAAATTTTTGCAGATTATTTAAATCCTGAACATATTTTTACACTGTAAGAATTTGTTTTAGATATTAATGGTTTACTGATACAATTCTACTAATTAACCCACAGTAAGGAGAGAAAAGGTGGATATATACCTTTCAGAAGGGGATTTGCATGTAAGTGAATATAACAAACATGAGTAGAATTGAAACTCAGCCCTTGATTACACCCCCCCACACACACATTCAAGCTTACAATACCGGGTATTCCCAAGTGGTCATCCATCCAGGCTCGATGTTGCTTCAATATGATATGGCCATAAGCCTGATCATTCTAAGAACATTTAGTTTAATATTTCTTCTTCTGTACAGATGTGAACTTCATATATGTCTTTTTTATTTGTATTTTTGTTGAACAAGGTAATTAAATTCTAGTATGAAGTATCTCATTCTGTCTGATGTTTTGGGGATGAAGAGTTCATTCATTTACTATTTACCCTATTTACATTTGGACTAATGTCCTCATACTTGTTGTTAATATCACAGTGTTTTGGCCATTGCAGCCTCTAGCCTTCTTCAGGTATCTGTAACCTTCAAGGAATTTTAGAGAGAACCCTTTATTTAATGTATAGTGATAGATTGTTCTCACCCAACTGTCCATGTCTATAAACATTTCATCTCGTTCTCTTTGTTAGTACTATTCAATTATTGACAAAGCTGTTTGTCTTGAGTCTGTACTACTTGGCCAAGAAATTGCATTCACAATTCCTACATCACCAAAATACACAAAGCAATGCTGTGTGTTAATAAATTACAAGCAATAACCATTTTCATGAAACAAAATTATTAAAATCTTTATAGAAAAAAATAAGATGCACTTGTGGTCTTAATTTTTTTTTTTGCAAAAAGAAGTGTTATATGTCACCTCACTGGACTAATTTAAATGTGAATGATCCATTAAGGTAATTCTGAGAGAATTAGAAATCCTATGTGGATTTATTACTGGTAGTCACAAACTTAACAACGTAAGACAGGAAGATGACACAGTGTTGATAGCAGACATAGAAAGGAAACTATAACAAATCCTACAGAAGATATTAAAGGAAAGCGAGAAGCAAAGACTAAACATCAGTTGCAAAAAGATAGAATGCATGTTAGCAAAAGAGCCTAACATGCAAATTACATAGTAGACATATCCAAATCAAACAAGCACAACAATTTAAATATCCGGGAAGTGTGACACTAAAATACGAAGGTACATTAGCATAGTGTAAAATGCCTTTTAGAAGTTAAGCAAAGATTAAAGAAACATAAAAATTTAATGAGAACAAAGAAAAGAGTGCTTAGCTGTTATGTAATATCAGTCCTCCTCTATAGCAGTGAATGATGAACAATCTCCTCAAAGATGAAGAGGAGACTGCAAGCCAAAGAAATGTGGTTCTACTGAATGCTGAGAATATCATGGACTGAATATGTGAACAACAACAAAGTTTTATAGAAAATGGAAACAAAAAGGACACAACATCAGGAAGAGACAGTTGAAATTTCTAAAGCATAAAAGGAAAGAGGGCTTGGAAAAATTGACACTCACAAAACAGACTGAAGGCAAGAGGCCAGGAGGAAATAAACTTATAATTTACCTAGCAAGTAAATGGATGGCAGAATAAGGTTTAAGGGAGATTGCAAAAAGACAAAATTTATTACAAAGGTACAAAGGACAGGAAATTGTGGAGAGTTATGATCACCAATATCCTGAACGGACATAACACATACAAGAAGAAAGTCTGAAGAGCCATTTTAATATCAGTTAAATGTATGTATGTCTTTGACTTTTATTCGTTCCTCCAAGTTAGTAGCACAAGAAATTAAGAAACTTAAAAGAAAGAAAATATAATTATCACCAAGGCAGGTATTAATAAAGAAAAAAAGGTAAAAAAAAGAAAGAAAAAACAGAAAGTACTGCAATGCAAATATATTATAAATTTCTGTTACACCTGCCATGAAAACCAATTTTTCTAGCTGAATGTAAACAAACAAGCAACAAAAAAAGTCTTCGGACAATGAAAGCTGAGTAAAAAAAAAAAACAACAAAAGTACAAAACAAATATGCAGACATACATTTGCTGCACATTTCCCAAGGATTGATATTGTATAGGTAGTTTGATTGGATTTTACTGAGAAGTTGAGTGGGTGGATGATTTGCTTCAAAGCACCATTTTCTTGAGTGTTTCATCAATTATGGTGGGAAAAATGGAAAGCTTGTTCGCTGAGAACAAATGGATACACACAATATTGTGAAAATTAAATACAAACAAAAAACAATCTGCAAAATCCAGTAAAATGAACAACAGTAGGTATATTTAAAAAGGTTTGCTGAATTGGTTTTCTCTGGAGGTAATTCTATGTCTACATATACCTTTGGGTATCTCTAAGAATATCCATACATATATGCATCTAAATATATATATATATATATATATATATATATATATATATATATATATATATATATATATATATATATATATATATAAAAATATAGTATATATGCCCAAACATATTTTTTAATTTACATTTAGATTTAACAGTAAAATGTTAGCATCCCACCCCTTTGTGAATGTATATTAATTTTCCATGTATATATCTATATATATATATATATATATATATATATATATATATATGTATGTATGTATGTGTGTGTGTGTGTGTGTGTGTGTGTGTGTATCGGTGAAAAATGTAACACAAAGTGGAAAAAGTTTTTGTGTGATACATTTTGAACTTTAGGTCTTCAGTGGATGAAACATGTCAAACAAAATTTTCCCTAATATTATTCTTGATATATAAAAATTTATATATTATATATATATATATATATATATATATATATATATATATATATATATATATGATTTACTATTGCAGCTACATTTTCCTTAAACAGTGACATTAATAACAACTAGCCTACATTGAGAAGTCCTACTACTGAACCCACACACCTTATTTTTGAAAGATTAACAACAAAAGTTAGAATAATTATTTTTAATCTCTGATTATTAATTACTTTTTAGGAAATTACAGTCCAATACAGATTCCAATAAATAAATGAATTGAGGAATGTTTGTAAAACAGCTTTCCCTCTCACTTTCTTCTTCATTACCTTTTTATTAAAAAGATATTTCTAATTTATTGTTAAGTTTATCACTTTGTATTAAATAATCTCCAACTACTGAAGTAGGAATAAAGTAGCAGCTTATGACAAGACTGACTTATATCTCAGAAGCTCGTCTTGTAAATCTGGTGCTTTAACCAATTTGGTCACAGCAGCTCATGGTCTGATTAGTTATTAATCTTGTCAGTGTTACTCTTCTGAAGTCCTTATTCTACATTAACTCATTGTGAAACATGAAATTATATATATATATATATATATATATGTGTGTGTGTGTGTGTGTGTGTGTGTGTGTGCCAAAAAAACTGAAAAATATAAAAGAACCATTAGGTTAATAATCCAAAGTTCTTTAGTATTTTTGTTTTATTTTTTAAAAAAACAGTAGAGCCTCTATTATAATTATTTTTTTAAAAATATGATTCCATCGCTACATAGAAATTAACCATGTTTCAAAATCAGAAGCTAAAAACTTCCAATTCAAGTATAGAAATTAAATTAAAGTACTTAGTTCTATTTCATACTCAAATGAATTTTGGAATAACTAATTTTGAAATTTACATAGCTTTATAAGCATATACATTCGTAATATTAGTTTCTATGGATATGGAAAAAAACAATCATTTTAATAAGGGGTGGTAGGGTATTCATTTTCCTTGACAACTATTGTATCATCATTTTAGTTGCTTTTGAAAAGAGGTTAAGTCAAGGTAGATTTGGGGTGCCTTTTTTCAAACAAATTATGCCATCCGTTCAACACATATCATCTGGTCCTTTTTGACAGAAAGTTTTTGGCACTTTTGTTACGCCATTAAATTTGTATTTGTATAAGGGTTGTCTTTATATGAATACATCATATTGAACTATAATTTTTTTTTTTGGTTGACGACTTCTTAAAAGGATTTTTTTAGCTTAAGATTGGGTTAAGTTTTTAAACCTATTACTTTAACTGAACTTGTTTATAGTTTGCAAAATTTTAAATTTTATAAGCTAATTATTTAAGGTGAATATTTGTTGGCATCAGCAAAAAAATCATTATCTCATGTCTTTGATTTAATAAATTTTCATTTTTTAGAAACTTAAAAATGTGTAGTTTTTCATGTAGGCATAAAGGGCATGGGTCATACCAAGTTTTACAAGTTCTTGTTCTATTTATTATTTTCCATTTTACTTTTGGTGTTTTATTTTAAAAGGTAAAGCTAATTTAAAAAAAAAAAAAAATATATATATATATATATATATATATATATATATATATATATATATATATATATAAGGTCTGGTCAAAGGTACTGGGAATGTAGCAATGGTAATAGAGTTAAAGTATGCTCATTGAGGTTATTTATAACATTCTCAGTCACTTCCATTGTTTATAGCAGTGCTTGGAAGGAAAGTGTGTAGAGTGTGGTCACCACATCACACCACTGAGTTCTTATTAGTGACCATGGTTGATGCAGCAGTTTTTGGCCAAGAGCAACATTTCCCAGGTTTGAGAACCACTGTATTCCCCAGATCTCACGTCTTGCAATTTTTTCTTTTTACTATAAATATTTCTAGTGGGTACATGTATTTGAGTTGCTATCCCTATTTTATTAAACAGTGAAATTAATACCAACCAGCCTAAATTGAAAAGTCCTACTGCAGGAAAACTGTGCCTTTAATAGGAATTGAACTTGTATGACTTTTTCTCTCAGGGAAAAACTTTTTGAGCCAAAGTGTACCCTGTCAGTTCAGCCATGGAGACTAGCCTGCCAGAACAAGATTTGAATTAACTATTTTACACAAACACTTTTCTTGTTAGAACTTCTTCAAATTGTAAATAACAATAATTTTTTAAAGTTTTTTTTTCGTCCAGTATTATTTTTTATTACTATAAACATTATTTTTAATGGGAACACGTGTTTCAGTCGCTATCCTTGCTGTTTCTTTTTTTAAAAGTGAAATTAATAACTGGTGCCCTAAATTTAGTAATCCTTCTAAAGAAAAATTGTGCCTCCAGCAGGAATCGACCTTCTGTCTCCTTTTTTTTCCATCTTTTGAGCCAAAATGTGCTATTACCCAATGTATGTATATTTATATGACAGATGTTTTCTCGTTTCCTAGAAGCCATTGCTTGGTATTCATTCCACAAGCGGACAAAAAACGTGCATTTTCTGCCACAAATATAGCAGACATACTTGATTTTGGCAACAAGAACAATATTACTTTGGGTTCAAAAATGATGCTGCTACCCACCAACAATTTACACTCTGAACTTCATTTCCTATATGCAACAGTACCCTGTATGTCATAGACCATAGCACCAACATGATGATATCTTTTCTATTAACACTTCAGTAATGCCAACTCTGCTGCACATTGCATATATAGATAATAATGTTTCCTTGTACATTTTATATCTCTCTCTCTCTCTCTCTCTATATATATATATATATATATATATATATATATATATATATATATATATATCTATTTAAATTACTATTTACACACATACATACATACACACACACACACACACACACACACACACACATATATATATATATATATATATATATATATATATAATTATCTATTTACACACACACACACACACACACACACATATATTTATATTGAGTTGCAGTAATGTGAGTTTGTAACCCTGGGTCACAAACTCACGTTACTGCAACTAAAGCAACGAAAGCAAAGGGCATGAAACTCAGCATCACAAACTCACATCAATGCAACTAAATATTGAGCAACTGATATTGAGCTCTTTTCAATAAGTACTGCACATATATAATACATAAATAATGTAAAAGTTGCATATATATATGTGTGTGTATATATATATATATATATATATATATATATATATATATATATATATATATATATATATATATATATATTTAAATACATGCATATTATATATATATAAATATATGCATATGCATACATACGTCTGTATATCTATATCTATCTATTTATATAATTAAAAATATATATATATATATATAAAATCAAAACAAATTGTAACATAGCTAAAAAATAAACCATAATTTATATTAAAAATGAATCTAGATCAACATATTTAAGCAGATATTTAATATAAATTATATACATTACAATAAATATCTGATTAAATCTACTGATCAAGATTAATTTTTAATATGAATTACCATTTATTTTTTAGGTATATCAGGTTTTTATACATATATATATATATATATATATATATATATATATATATATATATATATATATATATATATATATATATATATATATATATGAATAGAAATAGTTGGTAGAGCAAGTGATCTTCCTTCAATAATGAATAAGATTTATATTCAGAATGCTAAAATATTCCCCAATTTTTTTTCTTACACACATATATACAAATCCTATTTCTTTTAAATGACAAATATAATTTTTTTCATTTAAAAATCTGTAATCCCAGTATAACATTATGGTCACCAGATATCTTTTTTAAGTTTCAATTATGTAATACCCAGTCAATACTTAGCACCTGAAGATTGCATTGTGCATTAAACTCCAAGTTGTGCTATCAGTGAGGGTAACATGTATATTTATTAATATATACTTAATAGTTCTGTTGTATCACATATATATATATATGTATTTGCTAAAAATTCAAACAATTATTTCTCAATATTGATGTTTAAGTAGATACACTGATTTTTATGTAATTACAAGATCTGCAGGTATCATTTTTTATAATGTCAGATGCCTTTGTGTTGTCACTTTTGTGACGTCGACGAACGATTGTTATCACATTCGTAATGCTCATTAAGGTCAAGACTTTGGAATCACAGATACTAGTAATTACTCCTATGAATAATACTCACACTAGTAATACTTGTTCAAAGAGTAATCTGCAGAGTGATCAGTATAGAGAAATAGTATAGAGGATAATATAGCGAATTGCGATCGCTTAGACACCACACTAATTCCCATGTATACCTTTTCTTTTATGGTCACATAGTCTACTTATGAGAAATGGAATCATCTGTGTTTGCTCACTGGTAATCTGTGTTTAAACTCCAGTATCAGCAATGACAATTTATCCTTACACAACACATTTCAAAGAATAGATACATTTTCAAATTAGTCCTTTCATTATAGAAATAAATGCAGAAGAAGGTAGCAAACACAAAGCACCTAACCGGAAAACTGATTTTTGATCGGGCAACAGTCAGAAAGTTGAGGTTAAAAAATTTTTTTCAGAATTACAAATCATAAATTGACCTAGAAAAGCCTAAAAAGAGAAAAAAAAACATAATTGACATCATAAATACTGACAAAGCAAGTAGTTTTAATGATGTAACCTCACATATACAAAATTAATATTCAAAGCAATCATAGAATGGTAGCTTGCAGTGTAAAATTTGAATTTAAAATCATGAGAAACAAAATGATTCTCAGAAAGAAAACATGTCCTAATATGATTAGAAAGAATATCAGCAAAATTCAGATAGAAATCAGGAACAAATTCCAGGCTTTGTAGAATAACAAAAATAAAACAGAAAATATGAATAGAAAATTGGCAAGCATAATTAAGGAAGAAGCAGTGATAAACAAAAAAAAACAAGCAGAAATAGCAATAAGAAAGGGAATGCTCAAAGTCAACACTATATATATATATATATGCAGTCTAGAAAAGGTCAAGCTAGCTAACATGAATTTAACAAAAAGAAGACTACCTTACCAGTGAGCAAATCAAAGTACTAGACTGGCTCAGAAACTCTTCTGATTTAAATCCAATCAAGAATCTGTGGTCAATCTGCAAGGAACAAATTTATGGAATGGATATATGAATTACTAACATGTGCACTGTGTCATATTTCATTCGAAAAATATGAAAAAAAAGTAAATAATAATGGAATTATTCGTTTTGTTTCAATTAATTTGCACAAGGGTGGATATGTGTATGAATTAGAATACAGAATCCAGACAAAGTTTGAAGAATATGAAAAATGGAAAAGTTTCATTGGTAATGGTCTGATGAAACCTAGCAAGGTTGTAACTCATAATCTTGTTTCAATGAAATTGTTTTCCATTTTCATATTCTTCAAGCACACACACACACACACACACACACATGCACACACACATTTATATATATATATATATATATATATATATATATATAAGTGAACATTGAAGTCAAAACTTAGAGGCGACAGGCTGTTTCCTCCTAGATGCAATCGTCAGGCCATGAGTGTTGACTTCAATGTTCACTTTTATATTTACACACGCTCTATCTCTGATATTGAGCACTTTATCCCATAAATATAGCACACCTTAAGAGTATATTTCTTCATATATATATATATATATATATATATATATATATATATATATAGGATTAATACAAATAAAATTTGCCACTTAGCTGATGAGGCTTTTTGTACTTGTTCAGGCCACTCTTCAGGAGGTCTTTCACAATTGACTTCTGTTTTTCTTGTTTTTCCTTATTTTCATAGTAAGTTTTATTTAATTAATTTATATGCTAGTTGACATGCTCTCATTATTGGTGTGAGGTTGATTTTCTCCTTTTTGTGTGAGTGCATGTGTTTGTGTATGTTTCTGTGTGTATGTGTGCATATTTGTTTGTGTGTGCATATTCCCTGTGCTCTCCTCATTTTCCTTTTCTTTCTTTTTCTCATTTGGCTCTAAATGTCAGATATATATATATATATATATATATATATATATATATATATATATATATATATATATATATTATCATCCACAGACAGACTGTTTTGCTGTATCACATCTCATCAGTGTGACTAGACGTCCAGGCTGCCCCCAGCCAGGATCAAAACCCGACTAAATTGGCGTCAGTCAGGGATTCTACCACTAAGCCATTAGCGGACAGCAGGGATGAAGGTGAATTTAAGTGTATTTATTTTTAGATAAACACTCAGTGACTGAGAGAATTTGATTCAATTTACCGAAGAGTCTTGCATTATATTTAGATAGTAATCTATCTCTGATTCATGGTTTATTGAATGTGAGAGATAAGAAAATTTTGTAAGATTTTTATTCCATTTTTCTAGTGTCCTTTATGAGAACTGAGAGTGTGTGACAAATTAACTTGAGTAACTGTTGCCGAAAGTGCTCACAACCAATTCTTTAGCCATTTCCAAAGGGGTTCTATAGTTCAATACAACACAGCATAGAATACAAACAGACCTGATAATATGACTTCCCCCCTGAACACACAAAGAAATGATATTTGAAATATTTGATGAAACAGACATAGCACAAAAAACAAAAACGATTTGATAGTGGCTTTTGAAAGACAAAAAAAAGCTCAGGAATTGAAAAATTTATATTTGAATATACATCCGAAACCAGAAAATGATGTGAAATATAGAAAGAAAGAACTTTTTTTTTGTCTTTAACATATACACTGGAAAACTGCTGCCCAAATACATATGATTCAACATATGCACATGCACACACACACACACACACACACACACACACACACACACACACATATATATATATATATATATATATGAACATCAAGGAAAAGATTAAGACATTTCGAAAACACAGTTATATATCATGATTTATTTCAACAAGTCTTATAAGTCCAAAAATATAAATGATTTAAATTTATAAAATAGTTTAAATTAATCCAGACAATATTTTAATATGGTTATTATAACCGTGTTTTTGAGTTGTGTAAAGATTTTTTTTTGATGTATAGCATATTGCTCTGTATTCTATACATTTAGCTTTTTTTATGGATCTATCTTTAAAAAGAACCACGTGGATTACCCTTTCCACTTACAGATTTGATATTATTATCTATCTATCTATCTATCTATCTATCTATCTATATATATATATATATATATATATATATATATATATATATATATATATATATGTATGTATGTATGTAAACCCTCCAATACTCTAAGTATTTCATATTCAATGAAAAACAAACGGCTCATAAAATATTCTAAAATAGAAAATTCAGGTGAATAGATAAAAATAAATATATATAGAGTCATGCACAGCATTATTTACCCTCACTAAATAATCACATATTTTCTCAGGAAATGCAAATATTTACAAGTACTTACTGAATTTACCATAAATAATTGATACCATATTTTGTTTTGAATAATTCATGAAATTTTAGAAGTTTTTAATCTGTTGTATTAATAGTTATAGAGTTTTATAAAAATTGGTCCAGTCCAAAATAATAGATTTGAAAGTAATGCCCTCAACAAATTTTTTTTTATTTTTATGTCAAATAATAATAAAAAAAACATCAAAAAAACATTTAACATAGGACAAAATTATTGGGACTCTTTCCTCAATAAACAATTGTGTGACCTCTATTATTTATTATTGCTTTTAATAATGTTTTATAGTTCCTACAGGATCACTACACATACTGATAAGTATTTTGCTCCATTCTTCTTTGGCAATAGCTTCTAGTTCTTCCAAATTTGAAGGACAACTTTCTCTTACTTTTGACTTCAAATATGCCCATAAATTTTCAATCAAGTCTTTGTGTGGGGTACACCAATACCTTAATTTTGCTGTCATCTAAGTATTTTGTGTTTGTCATGTTGGAACATTCAGTGATGTCCCAAAGACAGCTTTCGTGTACTTTGTACCAAATAACTCAAATTTCCAATATTTATTCCCATGTTCTGGCTTCTAGCATAAGCTAATCTGTATTCTAGGTGTTTACCCTTAAGCAAGGGAGTTTTCCTTGGTTGATAATCTTGAAGTCCTGCTTGATGAAAGCATCTAGTGACTGCCTTCATTGATACATTCAACCCTGATGTCTTTACATCACTGACAATATCCTCTGTCATTAAGTGTGAAATCTTTGAGATATTTCTGAAAGTTTTCCTTTCCGTTCTCTCAGAAATTAACCTTTTTCTGCCTGTCTTTAATTTGTTCTCAACACATTGAGTCTTATTCTACTTCTTGAATATTCTACAAATTTTCGATCTAGGAATATTTAAACACTTGGAAAGTGTTCCATATCCATCACCTTGTTTGCATGGATCAACTGTCTTCATTCGAACCTTTTTGTGAAGTTCAGCCATCTTCACCATTTGCAAAACAAATAGGTTATAAGGGTATATAACATTCACATACAGTCTTCTTCATTACCTTTTAGAATATTATAGAATGACGTTAATATTTTTTCATTTGCAAAGGGTGTTTGTTTTAAATGTCACATTAAGAAAAAAAACATTACAATTGCCATAGAAGAATATTATTTTATAATTTCTATAAGATAAGGGCAAATAATTTTGAAGTTCACCAATTTTTTAGAAAAATCTATAACTATGAATGTAATAGATCAAAACTTCTAAAAATTTCACAAATTATTTAAAACTAAATATGGAATAAACTGTTAATAGTAAATTCAGTACTTGTAAAAGTATTGAAAATAGGCAAATATTCAGTGGTGGTGAATAATTCTGTTCACAACTGTATATATATATATATATATATATATATATATATATATATATATATATATATATATATATATTAATTGATTTAAAATATGTTTTTTTTCACTACACAGTTCTAACCATGTTTCAAAAATGGAAGCTGAAAGCTCCGAATTTAATTTTGTAATTAAATTAAAGACATTAGTTCCATTTCATCCTCCTTTGGAGTAACTTTTAAAATTACTGGCTTTTAAAGACACAGCAAAAATCATAATTCACGTTTCCAAGGATACCGAGAAATCCAATTCAACCAGACAAGGGGTGTCTGCGTGTTCATTATGTCTGTATTTTGATGTATCAGTTATAAGTTACATTTTGGTTGGGGTAGGGATGTATTTTTCGATGAACTCTGACATCCGTTAAATGCATGCCGTCTGGATTTAAAAAAAATTTTTTATTGTTAACAGCAAAAATTCTTACGGCAATTTTTTCTATTTGTATATTTAAAGATTTTTGGGGGGTGTTTAGGTTAGAATACGTTTTATTTAACTACGATTTGAAAAATATTTAATAAAATTTAATAAAATATCTATAAGAACACCGGATTATATATCTTACTTTTTTCTTTTTTTTATTTATATATATATATATATATATATATATATATATATATATATATGAACACCATATATTTTAAACACATTAATATATGAAACTGTTTTCTTCTCATATGAAGGAGATGAAAATGAGTGTTAGCAAAAGGTATTTATCCATTGTTGGAAAAGATAAAAAGCAATCAGTTGAATCTTCTTATGTCAGTAAATGAAGAGAAATTTTCTGACTGTTTATCTGCTCACAGATCCGAATTGTTTTTTGCTCTGTATCTGATTAGAGACTGCAAAGGAAATTGATACTGATAAATACAAAAGATAGCAATGAATGCTTGCAAAAATCGTTCCATGCCACTGCATTCATTTTCAATGTATTTAGTACAGCATTGCAATTACCAGCTGTAAAAATACACACCAGACCTACTGATTTCTTACCTACTTTCTCAGATACTACCATTTATGATCTCACTTTACATTCATATTAAAAGTAAACAATTTCATGTCTGTTTGATTATATTAACATAATATTTCTCTCTATAACAGTTTAATATAAATTTTCAGACGTCACATCTATAAACAAAAGAAAGTATAGTGTAGAAAATAGCAGTCACATCAGAATAGCAAAAGGAACCTTTCAGAAATTAAGCAAATTAGGTAGCCTACAGTTGATCCTGGTAGCTTTTTCACAAATCATAATATAATGAAAACAAATTTTAATTTCCTAGCAGTGAATATGACTGATGCAAAGGGATATGTCGGAGTTAGCTCCTCCTTATCTCCTTAACTCTTTCACCAGGGGTCTCTCTTCCCTGGCTATAAATACTCACTGACCCTTTGCCTCTTCTTTTTCCTCAGGCTTTCAGCCTTACCACCTCACAGATGTGAACGCTCACAGATACAGCATTTCCCAAATGCTGGGAACACACTAAGAACAATACACGTATGTACGAACACTCACCACAACACACACACATAATATTCACCACACGCACTCTGTCCATGTAACTGTCCATGTAACTTGTAACCTTTCTTGTTGTTAATACATATATTTGTTTACATATATTTATCGGTCTTGTGTTTGTTTTTCTTTGCCTTCTTTGGAGTTAATTAAAGTTCAACTTTCTCATGTAGTTGGACCGACTAGCAGGAAAATTCTACCCACATGTATTCATCTACTTATACTCGACAATGCTGACAGGGTCCGCTACAGAGAAGAGAAGTTCTAAAAGAAATAGCACTGGCTGTTAGGTCAATGAATGCCAAATATTTCCCTATAAGAAAACAGCTAATATTGCTGTTACTGTCAGAGATGAGGAGAACAGATGCTGCAATTTGATCCAATCACCACTGCCAGGAAGTGAAGAAAAGTGTAATTCAACAAGCATTGGCTGCTCAGTCAATGAGTGCTGAATGTTTTCTTCTAAGGAAACAGCTAATATTACTTTTGCCATTACAATATATCTGACTTTCACTTCTATTTAAATATATAGAGAATTCAGTAAAAAAGGTTTTAAATGGTTTAAACCATCAAGGGATGTTTTTGTAATTTTTAATCTTTCATATTTCTGCTACTACTACAAACATTACTTTTAGTGAATACCTCGAGGCAGTCTAATGGTTAGCAATCTTGTCTTGCTAGAACAATTATGACTGAGTAAGGAAGTTTGATCCTCACTAGGTGCCCCCTACTTTTGGCTTTGTGCCACATCTAAGCAATGCTTGGAAAATTACTGCTTTTAATGAATATCAATATTTGGACAAAATAGCCTGTTTTTTAAACAGTGTTTATTTCATAAATGTACAGACTAGCAGATAAAATAAATACTGTTTAAAAAATGGGGTATTCTACTCAAATAGAGGCAATCACTAAAAGTAAGGTTTGAAGTAGTACATATATATATATATATATATATATATATATATATATAATAATAATAATAATCGACTCTCCCGTCGAGATTCGATGTATGAGTGTCAAGCAGATCAGTTTCCAGGAAACCGACAGCCCGACACTGGCACATGAGTTTTGATTATAGTGGTCAAGGTTTCGTGCAGGACCATCCACACTTTTTGAAGGGACGAATACAGAGACCTGGTGCACCGAATGCCACAAGGCCCCCAAATGACCCTCCGAAGGTTTTGAATTCAGAGTTTTCCTTCTCCTAGACCAGTTGCCATCCAAGGCTATAGAACCCAGTCTGTCCTGCTATTTTACCCATAGCTGGAGGGAGAAGAAGAGGATTCATATCTTTCCCAAGGGTATTAGCACATAAGGGAATGTAATTGATTCGAGTGGATTTCGAACTCGGCTCTTCGATTCCTCAATCCGAGCCACTATCTATTACTCCACCGTGCATATATATATATATATATATATATATATATATATATATATATATACATATATATATAACCAATCGGTTATCTTAGATAACTATTTTTATTTCTCACCAGTTAAGATGCAGCTGCATTGAAATAAGAATGCATCTTTGTAGTGAGTAAATATCTCCATATGTAAAAATTATAATAAATAATTATTGCACTACTCTAGGTATTGAACCATCTTTTGAATTAATGCTGTGAACATTAGAATTTATACTATTTTTGTTGTCATTACATTTCGGTATATATATATATATATATATATATATATATATATATATATATATATATATATAAAATAAACAAAATTATTTTAAAATTGTTTTATTGTTTATTAATAAAACAACAAAATTATTTTAAAATTGTTTTATCTGTAATTATATACTCTGTTATGTGTTCTTCTTGTGGATACATTTTAATATTTTATATTACTAGTATCCACTTTGATAATATACCAAAAGATTGTTACGTTTACTATATATATATATATATATATATATATATATATATATATATATATATATATGATCAAACAACAGCATTCAAAATGACAGAACCTGGCACCCATTAAAGTTGGCAAGGATGGGATCAGCTCTATTTGCCTAAGACATACTACACATGATTAATAACTCTCTGGGTTTTAGTGCAGATATATGGTAAGAACTAATCAGTTATTCAGCAGCATGGTGGCTCTACAATCACATCATAGAACTGATGATGATAATATAAAACAGTTTGACATCTATTCAAATCTCAGATAAAGTTTAGTGCATGGAAAAGGTTCTGTTTGTTTCAAAGAAACACCTGACATAATTTTAATATTTTATATATATATATATATATATATATATATATATATATATATATATATATACACAAAAAATATATTTGTTTAATTTTGCCAAATTTATAGGGAAAGGATGCTCAATATCAGAGATAGTGATTTATTGATATAAACAGTGCGGACATAGGAATCTACAGCATGATCTTCCTATTAATTTCTATGTTTATAATCTATCTATCTATCTAAGTCTTACAACTATAACACACTGAAACACCAATTCTTGTATGACCACCAAAGTTAAGCATCACTGAGCCTGGTCAGTAACTAAATGTGTGAGCCCTTGGGAATGGAAGGTGCAGTAAACTAGGATGTATGTGTGGTATAATGGATAATGGCTCAGAATTTTAAATCTGAGAGCCAAGTCCCATTTACAGTCAAGTCTGTTATATTCACTTACACACAAATATCCTTGGGAAAGGCATGATACCAGCTCTTCTCTCTCCCAAATATGGATTAATTAGTAGAACTTATATCAGTAAATCATTATCTCCAATAAATTCTTGCAATCTAAAATATTTTCTAGCTTTAAATAACCTGCAAAAGGTTGATAAGCTATAAACACACACACACACACACACACACACATATATATATATATATATATATATATATATATATATATATATGCATGTTTCATTAAAAACGACAGACAAGGTACTACGGTTGAGCTTTTTATTTAATTTTTCTTGTGTTCTGACAAGAGCTTTCTTTTCTGGACAAAGAGTGTGTAAGAACTGTCCGAATGTTCTGTATTTCCGAGTGCTTTCAGCTATACCTTTAGCCATTATCAAGGATGATTCAATTATCAGCTTAGTAGAGTGTGTGTGTTCTGTGTATGTTCGGTGTGTGGTAGTGATGTTTTTAGTTTCCGAATACGGTTAGCACATTGTGGCTTTGTTCATAGTTAATATTGTTAAGAGTTGGCTTTTTCTTTTTTATTATTAGGGCTTCCATTATTTTTAGTCTTTTTTTGCAAGTGGATGCAGTTAATATATTTGTGTTTTCTACTAGTAACAAAGCCACAATGTGCTAACCGTATTCGGAAACTAAAAACATCACTACCACACACCAAACATACGCAGAACACACACACTCTACTAAGCTGATAATCGAATCATCCTTGATAATGGCTAAAGGTATAGCCGAAAGCGCTCGGAAATATAGAACATTCGGACAGTTCTTACACACTCTTTGTCCAGAAAAGAAAGCTCTTGTCAGAACACAAGAAAAATTAAATAAAAAGCTCAACCGTAGTACCTTGTCAGTCGTTTTTAATGAAACATGCATAAAGGAAGGATTGCTGCCTAAATATACAAATATATATATATATATATATATATATATGATAGATTCTCCCATGTCCTTTAGCATTTTGTCACCCCTAGTTCAGTTGGTGTTTCCATGTTATTTGTGTACTACTCACTAAGCCATTTATTCACTGTCGTGGTCATTCTATAGTTTTCAATATATATTGCTTATTTTATTTCTTTGGTCTTCCTTAAAATCCTGATATTGTTTAATGCTGTGCTTAATGATTTTCCTTGAAATTCTCTGAAACTATGAATTGGCATCAGGTTTACCTGTTCTTATAAACTTTTTAAAATGTTATTTTCACTGTCTTTCTTCCAATATTATGACTGATCCAAATACAATAATTTTGCATCTATTATCATCTATGTTGGTCTTGAAAACGTCATAACGTAGCCAAACTGAAAGATTTGTTACAATCTGTAGCAAGTATAAAAAGCGCTTTCTCTAACTTTCCAAAATATTTCAGAAGAAAGGAATGTTAATACAAATGCACACAACTAATGTGAGTAGCCATCAACTTTATTGCAAGCAAACTATAAAATTGGAGTCATCTCTTGCATTATAATTTTGTGTTGCTTTTAAAAAAAATCAATTCATTTGTTTGTTCTCTTTATTGAAATACTGACAAACTAAAAAGAGAAGACAAAATAAAATTCATTAAAATAAAATTATTTCGAAAATGTCATTAATTTTTTATTTATTTATTTGCATCTCAATAAAACACCATGAAAAATACCCATTCAACAATTTAAAAAAAAAGAATTTAAATACTGAGTATCGTTTTTTTTTCTAATCTTCATGAAATCAATTTTCGATTACGTAAAATCACATTTTTGAAAAAAAGCAAAATAAGATTTGTTTGAGATTTTAAAATGATTTTTAAATATGAAACATACTTTTAAAAAAAATTTAAATGCATCATCATCATCATCATCGTCGTCATCATCAACATCATCGTCATCATCATCATCAACATCATCGTCATCATCATCATCATCATCATCATCAACATCATCATCAACATCATCGTCATCATCATCATCATCATCAACGTCATCATTGTCATCATCAACATCATCATCATCATCAACATCATCAACATCATCATCATCATCGTCGTCGTCAACATCATCATCATTGTCAACATCATCATCATCGTCATCGTCAACATCATCATCATCATCATCGTCAACATCATCATCATCGTCATCGTCATCATCAACATCATCAACATCATCGTCATCA
Source organism: Acanthosepion pharaonis (assembly GCA_903632075.3). Taxonomy (NCBI): domain Eukaryota; kingdom Metazoa; phylum Mollusca; class Cephalopoda; order Sepiida; family Sepiidae; genus Acanthosepion; species Acanthosepion pharaonis. Next base: position 402,315 of record CAHIKZ030002157.1, read on the forward strand.
TCATCATCATCAACATCATCATCGTCATCATCAACATCATCATCATTATCATCGTCATCATCATCAACGTCATCATTGTCATCATCAACATCATCATCATCATCATCAACATCGTCATCATCATCGTCGTCGTCAACATCATCATCATCATCAATATCATCATCATCGTCGTCGTCGTCATCATCATCATCATCATCATCATCATCATCAATCCATGAATGGCTGTAGTCAGAGGCCAGCTGAACACCTGACCAGATTATGCGAATGATCTTCCAGTGTACCCAGTGATGTTGTCAGCCCATTTTTTTCCCATTTGGCTGCCTCCTTTTCTTTGCCTAAGGTCGAACCTTGTAGGATGGCAGTAGAAACATTGTTTGCTTTTATAACATGCCCCTACCATTTTAACTGGAAAAATTATTGGCTCTTACGATGTGTCCAAACCACTTCAAGTGGAAAGAGTGTTGAGTCTTGTGATGTGTCCATATCATTGAAAAAAAAATCAAATACGCAACAACTGTTACAAAGAAAATGGCTCTTTTAAAGACTTAGAAAAATCTTTTATATCTAAAAAATAATTCAAAATATTTTCTTATTATTTACAGTTTTTATATTCAGATTATTCTCCTCATCTTTATTGTTGTTATTACAATGTCTCAGCAGTTTTACCAACCCCACCATGTCTATATCGATCTGGGTAACCTACAGAGAATTCTGAACTGAACCCTTTATTTAATCTACAGGGGTAGACTGTTCTCATTTAACAACCCATATCTAAGAATATTTTTTAGTTATATTTTTAGTACTGCTCAATTATTGCTCATCTGTTTCCATTGAGTCTACGAACACACTGCCAGGCCCAGGAATTGAACTCATAGTTACTATGACACCAAATTCACAAACTTAGTCAACTAAATTATTTTTCTATAGGATAAGTCTATGCAGTGAACTTAGAGTCTTAAACTTAATCTGCCTGCTTTAAGTTCATTTTTTTTTAATTGCATCATTTTAGTATTAATTATAGACATTACAAATAGGTATCTATTATATAATGTGTCTCAAAAAATATATATATACACACTTTTACAAAATATAATGTCCTCCTTGTTCACCTGACCTCACCACTTTAAACTTTTTCTTGTGGGGATATTTAAAAGATAAAGTCTGTGCTACAAAATCTTCAACAATCAATGAAATGAAAGTTTCCAAAGATCAAGAAAGCAGCCAAATACTTATCAAGATGTTGAGTGATGCTTGGGATTCCATTGCATCACATTGTCAGCAATGTCTGGATCATAACAGATATCAATTTGAAAACATGCGATGATAAAATCGTAAGTTCTTGCATTTATAATAAAAACATGCATTATTTAAATTGGATATGTGTACATTTTTTAAAAATCCAGCATGTGACTATATAGGTATATGACTATATATAGGTAGATTGAGTGAGATGTAAGAATTAAGAGTTAATCAACATACACCAGCTAATATTTGAAAAGGAAATTTGGATAATGTACATACATACATCAGTATATTGTTCTGAACCACTCTTATTGCCTTTATATTCCATTGATGCAAAGTAAGTTCCACTCAAGTAGCTTCTTGAAAATCACTGCCTTAAGGAACCAGCTCCCAAGAGGTTGGTTTCCTGATCACAAAATCTTAACCTGTTCAAGTCTCAGGTTAAACATTATCTTCCACACATATCTGCATAAATTGTGCCTCTTATTTGTAACTCTCTACCTTGAGTGGCCCTCGGGCCTTGTACAAGATGAAAACCACTATAAAAAATATTTGCCTCAGTGATAGCTGAGTATTTGTTAAACAACCATCAGTACAGCCAGTCCTCTAACTGAGGAAGGCTCATTCTGATTACTATCTAAATATCTTAGAGACTATATATATATATATATATATATATATATATATATATATATATATATATATATTAAGACCTTCCAGCACTCCTTATGTAAACAGAAGATGTGGCTTTTAGGCCTTAATATTGTCAGCCTTTCATTTTTATAAAATTATAATATATATATATATATATATATATATATATATATATATATATATATGATACTGATTTTTGGTGTTTTTTATTCATTGTGCAAATTTTTCGGGCCCTGATAAAGCCTTGATGAAAGAGCAACTGGTTAAACTTTATTTTTTGTTTTTTTCTCTTTTTCATTTGTTGATTTATTTTATAGTAACTATAATTTCTTTTGTTAGTCTTTCCTGCTGTTTAATATTAATATGTTGTGTTTTTTATTTCCGTAATTAAATTTCTACTCCTAGTAAAATAATGAAACATATTGCACAAAGAAACAATCAGGAAGACCATCCAAATTGACCCCAGCAGGCCATCTTCACTTTCTTTGATAGGCATCAAAATATGAATAGTATTCTAGCACTTGATGGAAGAAACTTGGATTATGTTACCTTAGTAACATCTAATAAGAATGTAAGACTAAATACAAAAATAATAATTGTTTATTTCTTTCAGTTAAGGTTGGCAATCAATGGTTTTGGGGACTTTCTTTGAATGTTGAAAAACCATCCAAATTGACCCCAGCAGGCCATCTTTGCTTTCTTTGAAAGGTATCCCAAGATGAATTGTGCTCTAGGAATAAACTTATATAATGTTACCTTTGTAAAATCTAATAAAAACACGAGGCTAAAATAAGAATATGAGGCTAAATCTTTCATATGAAAATTATTGTATTCTCTTCTGAACTTTGTCCATTAATGTCAGCAGTCAATGGTTTTGTGAACTTTCTTCTTATTATAACATGAAAGACTGGCTTTTCTGTTTCCCTCTCAAACGAGGAATCATTATAAATTCTTAGATGTTATCCAGACATCTATGCATCCATATCTTAAGCCTAGTTTAATCAACATTCTTCTTATATATTCACAGCTACTGACATAATTTGAAGCCTGATTCAGGTCCTGGTGGCTATAAGGGCACTTTCCAGGTCAGCACTCTGATATGCACCTAACTACTCTGATGCAACATTGTGTGCAAATTCTGCTTTGGTATCTCCTAGGGTGAATCCAGTACATATTTCCTTTTATTGTTTTAACTGGGTTGAGTGTGAAAATGTATTTGTTGTTAACATACTTTTTCATTCAGTTTTTCCAGATATGAGTCCTTTTGTAAAGCTGATCATTTTGTGTTCATTTTGTTTAGTTCTTTTTTCGCAACAGATTTAATGTTTAGTATAGAGCTTAGAAAAAATTTGCAGTGTGAGATAGGCAAGAAGTAAGGCATGTAGCAACATCAGCACGGCAAAGGACAGTACTTTAAAGGCAAGGAAGGGCAAAAATATTTTAAGTCTAGTGATAGTGATTGCTGTATGAGTCGTACGATTTTTGAATCAAGCACGGGCAACGCCGGGTCATGCTGCTAGTCTACTTTAATTCTTTTTTATTTTCATTTCTTAATATTTATTTACTTTTGAGTATCTTTTTTTGCTTTAAATTTGGTATTTAAAAAGAAGCTTATTAGATTTCATTTCTGACTACTTGGTATTTATATATATATATATATATATATATATATATATATATATATATACATACATACACACACAGAGGCTGCGATGGATAAATTGTCGTTTAAATTCCACAAAGATGAAAATAGTGCTGACATCTCATTTTAACAGATATATTTACCAAAATTATACAAAAATATTTTGAAATACTAAAGAACCATGGCCACCAGATGACTTCCAAATCTCCTGCATCTCTTCTGGATGGTCTCTTTGCTTAAGTTTGTGAATACTGCCATAATCCTTGCCTTCAGTTAATCTTTGGTATTACAAGGAATTTTTGTTGGTCTCTTGCTCAACTGTTCCCCTACACATAATAATCATGGGGGTTGTAGTCTGGGAAGTTAGGTGGCCAGATGTAAGGGGGTGATGTGGCTGCAGAAATTGTCTGTCAACAATAACTGGGTTCACCTGCTTGTGTGACATGGTGCAGAGTCCTGCTGCCAGACATAAGGTCTTCCAGCAGCCACCCTCTTGACCCAGGACAACACTATCTTCTCAAGGCACTTGATGTAGACCTAAGTCTGAGGCCCTGTGGAAAGATGAATGAAGCATAACGTCATCACTACTGATCACTCCAGACACCATGATGTGATTGGATATTTGGTTTTTACCACTCTTGATACATCTTTTGGGGACATAGCATCCACTGCACTGTCCTCAGATTGACACCTAGACACTTTGATATGTTCGTATTGGAGCTTACTGTGCAGTTGGCAAAATCAAAAACAATGTGCATGCATGAAATTAAAAATATAAAATGGCGACAATTTATCCATCACACACTGTAGATGTTTACAAAGTGACAAAGCTTGTAATTTCCAGATATTTGTCAAAGAGCATAACTTGGTTCCTTATGCATTACAAAAAGATGAGGAATTCAAGCTGAAATCAAATTTTTTCAAATATGGATAAATGTGCGTGCAATAAAATGATCTTGCCCATGGCACTGCTTTTTAATTACCTTCACTCCTCAGCAATATTTATTCTTTTATAAAGTGAGGATCAGAATTGCAATAAAACCTAAACTTACAATGAAATGAATTTATACATTTTTTTTATTCTTGAGAATTTACAAAATATTAAACACTATTCATTTATTAGATATTTTTATTTACAAGAATAATTTTATGACATTCTAAAAACTAATACAATTAGAGCTAAAGCAATGAAATATTTATCATTTACTTATAAAGAATAAAGAAATAAATGTGAAAACAATTTTTTATTCATAAATTTATAAAAACTTATTAGATTATTAAAATATGTGAACCAACTCTAAGGAAATCCTTATCATCTACCATTTTATAAAGTTTGAGTGGCAATTAGCCGATATTTTGCCAAACATTCCATGAAACAATCTAATAAATAAATAGTGTTTATTATTTTTATTGTCAATTCTCAAGAATAAAGAAAATGTATAAATTCACTTTCATATGTTTAGGTTTTATTAAACATCTAATAATTCCTTTTTAAAAGAATAAACATAACTAAAGATTGAAGGTAGTTAAAAAAAAGAAGTATCATGGGAAAACCATTCTTTTAACACTACATCTTATTGCAGGAACATTTATTCATATTTACCCGAATTTTACCTCAGTCATCTCAGTGTACACTTATATGCAAAGTTTAAAACATCACTTTTTCCAAGAGTGGGAATAAGTATAAAACATCATGAGAATTTTTAAAATTAAACATGATCACCTCATCAAACACAGCAAGGACCAAACAGTCATTTTTGCTTTTGAATTTAATTGTCCTTCTCCTAGACTAGTTGCTAGGTGTAGATTCCTTTTCAGGATGTAGGTGTGGATTTTTTTTTCTTCATTTTCTGTGAATTGCCATACCTTCTTGGGAATGATACTGAAGTGTTTTCCTTATGTCTTCGACACATTTAGGAATTCAGGGTTTCCATTCCTTAGACTGGTTTCCAAACAAAACTAGAGAGACCAGTCCACCCTATTATTTAACTTTGCTGGAGGCAAAAAGAAATGAATTCAAAACCTTTCTGCAGGATATTTGTGCATAAGTAAATATAAAAAGTTTGACAGGAATTTGAACTTGACATACTGACTCCTCATTCTGAGCCACTAACCGCTTTTAAGCCAGAAAAGAGAAAGTAATTAATAATTACAAATAATTAATTTTGAATGTAAAACCTGAATAAACCTGTTTTGCATTGACGATAGAATATTTCCCAAATTTTTAGGTAGAATTTCTCCCCAGCCATGCAAGAAAGTAGTAGTTCCTTTTTCAAAATGCCTTCCTGACACATAAGCATGTCTTAAAAGATGCCTCACAAATTCTCAATGGGACTGAAATCAATAACATTTTTCAGATCAGGCCATAACTATGATACCCTTACATTCAATCCATTCCTAGGTGACATGAACATTGTGAATTTCAGCATTTTCCTACTAGGATATAAAATTTCCTCTCTAATGGAAGACAATGTATAGAACAAAACTTTAAAAATTCTATATAATGCTGAGCATTTTACTTGTCTTCCATCACAACAAATTCAGCTCTCAATATAAATGTTCAGAAAAACTTGCTTCTTCTCCTGAAGATTTAAAAAAAAAAACATTTTTAATCATTTCACCCCAAGCAAGGCAGGAATGCCACTAGTATGCAGGAGGTTACAGGGAATAAACGTGAGATAAAAGACTGAGTATAGGGAGGATTGAGGAAAGGACAAAAGATGAACGGGATTCAAAAAGATAGAAGATGGTGAATGATGTTGTATTTAAATTTTTGAAGATTGTGGCTATCAGGGAAGCAAGTAAATGGAAATGAGTTCCACAGTTGTGAAGTGTGAGAAAAGAAACTGTTAGAGTAGAAGTGGCAATTGCATTTAGCTACTTCAGCAGTAAATGCGTGCTACCTAGAGGCCAATCTAGTAGCATGATTAAATTCCTGTATTCAGGGCCACCAAGGCACAAAGCTTGTCAGAGCAGTTGGCATGAAAATATTTGTAGAAAAGACAGAGGGAAGCCATGCCACATCTGTGTTAAAGTGAATGAAGTTGAGATGACAAGTCAGGATCGATTACTTTGTAGATCCTTCTTTGAATTTTGTCAAAAAGCTCGAGATGAATATCAGCAGAACCAGATCAGATTTGCTAGTAGTCTTTAATTCACAGGCGAATGGTAGATTTGTAAATGTGCAAAATAGCGCTAACAGCATTGCATTCTACCAGGTCCATCTAAATTGAACATCTCCTAATCAGATAATATTACACTATTGTTAGGGTGTGCAGATAGTATAACAGTCATTTCCATGGGAAGTGTAATCAGAAAGGACTTCAAATTCCAATTGATGCTATTTTGTTCATTTTGCACCAATGCCTTGAAAAGAGAATGAATGAATCTTCCTCCAGCTATGAACTAAACTGCAAGAGGGAAGTGGTCATTCTTGCCTTCTTGCCTTGAGTGGCAACTACCCTGGGAGAAGGAAAACTTTGAATTTAAAATAAGCTTGAAGCATCAAGGGATCTTGCTCAAGAAACACCACTGCTGAAATGGCTGTATTACATGGGCTGTCTCTATGATTCTAAAGTTTATGGGACTTTTGACATGAGGTGATATATAATTGTTATAAGAGGGAATGATTTATTGTGATGCATTTGGTGATGAGAAAAACTCATCCCCCCACTTCTTCACATGATATAAGTTCTCAACAACCTATATATACAGCCCACGAAAACTGTAGTTGTTTACTCACTTTTGTTGCCAGGGATTTAGCTTTTAATGGCTATATTTTGAGTTATTTTGAGGGAAAAATAAATTAACTCTGTTATATATGCTGCAGTGTCATTTTGTCAGTGTTGTCCCATAAAGAGATATACTTAAATATTTGAAGAAATGTGAGGGGTGTACTCACTTTTGTGATACACTGTATATATATATATATATATATATACATATTATAAAAGTAGAGGTGGCAGTTCGTTTGATGCTAAATGCAATCTTCAGGCTATCTATCTTCTATCTATATATCTATCTAATATATATATATATATATATATATATATATATATATATATATGGAAAAACAATACATAAATTTTTATATTGGTTTGGTGCATAATTATCAGGCGTTTTGTAGGTGAGTTATTTGTTAATAAAAATTGCTGTTTTGCCTACTTTTCTTTTATTAAAAAAATTATTTTATTTTCAGTTTATAAAAATGCATGTCAATAATCATACTCATTTAAAAATGTTCTTGTTGAATTGTTGTTTCTTTTTTCATAATAAATATTGTTTAAAAAACGCCTGATAATTATGCACCAACCCACTATACCAAAAACAATTTTAGGAAAAATATAACAAAGAAAAAGTTTCATGTGACACATTTCATCTTTTAAGACTTCATTGGACTAAAGATGTTAATAGAATAGTGCTCCATGTCGAATATAAATTATACAGGGTGAGATGTGCAAATTTTCGCCATTTTATATTTTAATTTTGTGCATATGCGTTGTTTGTTTTAGACTTTTTGACTGTACAGTATAGTACCATCAGTTGGACACCATCTGTGAGAAAAAGAGCACCATGATGCAATTCACTCTGCCAAAAATAGCATGCTGTACTGTTTGGCATTCCCATTGGAAGCAAGTGGAAAACATGAGACCAAGATGGTGCAAAGTTTTCCTCTCCTGGAGTTGTGTATTTGGGTAGCAATTCCTCTTTTGTACAATTTTCATTAAAAATGACTGACAAGGTATTGCAGTTAAACTTTTTTTTATTTAATTTTTCTTGCATTCTTATTATTAAAAATTATATATTATATATATGATAATTATAAATTATAAGAATACAAGAAAAATTAAATAAAAAACTTAAATGCACTAGCTTGTCAGCCATTTTAATGAAACTTATATATATATATATATATATATATATATATATATATATATATATATATATATTCTAATAAAAAGAAAGAACAGTAAGATATATAATCCAGTGTTCTTATTGATATTTTTATTTTACAAAATAATGCTCAATGTAAATTTACAGAGCATAAATATTATAAATTAACTGATTTCAAATATGGTTTCTTTGCTACACAGGAATTACCATGTTTCAGAAATATTAACACATTGCTCTTCAGTTATGAATTGAGTGCTCTTGGCTACAGGCACTTATATATATCTAATATATAATATGTTCAAAATTTTCCTTTCTCTGATGTGTGCAGATAGCTTAGGGGTAGAATCTCTGACTGATGCCAAATTAGTCGAGATTCAATCCCAGCTTGAAGCAATTGGATGTCTAGTCACACTGATGAGCTGTGATACAGCAAAACTTGTATGTGAATGACTACATATACATAGCTATATACAATTTCTCATATATATATATATATATATATATATATATATATATATATATATTACTAATTGTGGGTAAGTGAATGAGAAAGTGGGTAAAGATTTGTGAGTGAACTTTATTTTAATTTTGTTATATTCTGCTGCAATTAGATCTCTTTCTCTGAGTCATTCTGTATGTCAGTCAGATGTGAACACCAAGAAGGTCAGAAACAAAATAAAAAAGTTGTTTTCTGAACATAGGCTCTAAGTATACCTTCGGTGCATGTGGTAAGTCCCCACAATGAAAGTGATACAGTGACCATTCGCAAACATTCCTGCCACAACTGACCCCAACATGTCTCACAACAAATTAACCCACCAACCACAGAGTAGCCACCTGCCGACACATGCCTTCACCATCATGACTGCTTCTCTCAACACAACTGTTACCACTCACAGGCTTCACTAATCTCACCTGACTCTTCAGACACAGAATCCAACAAAGACCAGCTTTTACACTGCCAGCACCTCCCTGGAGTCAATCGCTATGATTTATAACACTTTGATGTTGTCACCACACAACTCTAGGCCTCCCTCGTTGCTAGTGCCATCACTTCAGCAACCTGACTTACTGAAGGCATACTCTTGCAGTTACCATTGCAACCCTGTTTTGTTGATACATCAACTGAATTCCAGGCCTAACAGTTACACCTAATCCCTCTTCACCACCGCTGTCATCTCAGCAATTTTTTAGCCAATATGATGGTAAATTTATCTTAAAGATGGATGCTAGTCTCAGATGTTTAGACAGTAGCCCAATTTCAGTGTTTGCTATAGGCCTTATTTTCTGTAAATAAACTCCAGTGCTGAGTAAGTACTTCTTGGTATGAAGGCAAAACAAAATAGACTTTAAGATACAAAAAATATCCTAAAAAGCAGGTACTTTTTAAAGCCTTTCAGGACGTAAGTGTTCACAGTCCTCCACAAATTCCTTTTCTTTATCTGTGAAATTGCAATTACTTCTTGGCAGAGATAATTGAATGGTTCCCATTGCCTTCTTCAATGTTTTTAGTCCTTCTCCTTTGCTCACACATAAAGCTAGAGAGTCTAGTCTAATTTTGCTTTTTAGCCCATAGATAGGGGTAAAAAATGAATTCATGCATTTTCCAAAGGCATCTATGTGAAAGTGAACAGAACAAATTTGAACATGCCATACTCCAGTCATGGTTATGCACTGATAACAGTTATACAACTTGCAGATCCTCAAAAGACAGATTACTTCTTTTTTGTACTAAAATTCACTCAATACAGGGCTTGAGAGCCACTCAAGTTAGAGGCATATCTTTAAAATGGTTATGATGAATGAGGTGTATGATATCAATGAAAGAGTACATGGTAGGATGTGAAGATTATGAGGATAAAGAGAATACAAATTGATTGACCTTTGACTTGAAAAGGTTAAGCTTGCAGTGTTTGAACAAGTGATGGCCTTTAAGCTAGTAAGTAAGAATTTGCATACTAAAATTAGTTCAAGGATGGGGTAAATAATCTTTGGTTTTGGCTGGGGCAAGCCTTCTCAGTACCCTCATTGAAACAGACCTAGAATATGTCTGTTTCCAATTCCAAACTAAATTTTAATCTGGCAGAGGTCCTTAGTGCTGAATCCACAACAATATCAAATTAGTCTCTGAGATATGCTTGTCAAACACTGTGCTATTGTGCATACATATGAAGGCTAGAATACATGTTTAAAAAGGTAGTTTATTTGTATGAGTAAATGTAATTCTTACAAGGTAGAATTTTGAAGATAAAACAGAGAAAACATTTACTCCATGTGTATTTACAAGAGTTTTTTCTCACGTTTTTAAAAATAAGTAACTCGCTTATAAGCAGCTGTACTTAGATTTGATAAATCTTAAAGAAACTCTGCTGCTCACATTAGCTTGCAGAGTTTGGCAAATGATAATTCTGTAATAGAAGTTGAGTCTTACTGAGCAAGTGAAGAATTTGGTAGTAGCAGCAGAGATTACTCAACTGCAATGGCAGTTGAGTCTGACTGACAAAACTGTTACCCTGGTCAAGTTGGTAGGTGGTTTATATGGCAGCCTGGGAGATTCCATTCTAATAACCAGGCAAGCCTATTCTGCAAGTCTTGATTGGCCGCTGATTCCAGTGTGTAGACTGTGCTCGATAAATTTCCATCAGTATACTGCGAATCTCTGGGAAGATGTATTAAGTTGCAACCCACTTTATTTTTGTCTGCCAACCAGATGCTAGTTGGGAACCTCCTTGCCAGGGTAATCCTCACATTCCTGGTTGTTTAAGTGTGGCATAAGTAACTAAAATAAACAAAAGAAAAACATAAAATTACACAAAAAGAGTTAATAAATATGTTACATTATACACTGTATTCAAGAATTCTACAAGTTTTGTTACAGTGAAATTTTTTACTTATGAAATATGTACAGACATTATTATTATCACTAAATAAAAATAAAATGTAAAATAATAATAATAATAATGAAAATCATAAATAAAATGAAATAAAACAATAATATTTAAACACTTTTTAGAATAAATCAAATAAAAAATAAAAATAATAAAAAATACTCACAGCATGCAACAAAAATTGTTTCTGCCGGAAATACAGACATCCCACCAAAAGGCATTAAATTTAATGTCTTCACGATGAACCCTCAGGCAGACAACATGTGTGCAACTTCTCTCTGAGATGTGGCATGTAGTAGTATGGAGTGAATTCTTCCTTTCATCGCATGTACCATAAAAATAATTGTAACCTAAAAAAAATACATACACCAATAGAGAAAAGAAAAATATAAATAAATTGTATGAAATTAACATACAATTTACTATGCTTTCCTGTTATTTCTGTACATTTTATTTCCTGTCAAGTATGCTTTTACCACCATGAACATCAGTTTGACTTCTGCTGCTTTGATGTGAGTAACCACACAAATCCAAGTATAAAAAATTTAAGTAACTGAATTATGATTCTTGTTCTAAAAGTAAGCAACCTGATTATAGGTCAAAATCTTAAACTGCTCATTAAAAAGCTAAAAACGGAAAACTAACTGCTGAAGAATTTGAATTAAAGCTGATTGGTTGACAATATAACTGAGTCAACCCTAATTAGATAATTAACATTCTCTTGTATTGCTCTTGTGATTTTAAGAATTTTCTGACAATGATGATAAATGGGCAAAAAGGGAGATTATTAAGTTTATGCAAATATTTTCTGGTGGATTAGCCAAATAAACATCATAAATCATCTAAAAAAAATAAACCCTAAAGTAAGCAAAAAACATCTTAAAAAATAATTGTTTTTTTTTTTTTTTTTTTGACAGTTTTCATATAGATGCGTTGCTTTTAGAAGCCGACACCCTGATGAGTAATGCAATTCTCAAATTATAAATATACACTCTTCTGGGGTTGTGTTCTCTGTGAATCTGTCATTTATAGATTTCATGCAGCTGTTTTGCTTTGTTTTTTTAGCTTTTTTTTTTTACAATTATTGAATGTTAAGAATTCTTTCAGAGAATAAAAAACGACTAGGGGGAAAAAAAAAAGATTGGTTCTCAGAAATTTAAAAATTGTTTTCTAAATGATATTTTAGTCTCCTTTTAGAGATAGCTTTTTTTCCAATTCCCATCTGGATTTATATTCAGTTCTCTCTCTCTCCCTCTCTCTCTCTCTCTCTCGCACAAACACCCAAATATACATATATATATATATATATATATATATATATATATATATATATATATATATATATTGTGAGTTTTTATTTTTCTTATTTTTTTTGAAAGAGCATAGAGAATTGAAACTGTGGAAACAGAGGTAAACAAGGGCAAGAAAAGAAAGAAGAAGTATAAAAACAATCCATGCATAAAAATGGACTTCATTAAATAAGGAATGTCTTTAAACTATTGGCGTAAGATGAATTATCTGATTCATTGTCACAGAGAGCATAATGATAGAATGCAATTGACAATGCCATCACTGCTGACAACTCACATGATAGTGCTGTTATATTTGTGCCGACACCTCTCGTTAACGATAAAGAAGGGAGCACCAGGCAATAAAGATTGGGCTATGACGAAAAGAAAAAAAAATTATTTCCTTTTATTTTCTTAATTTTAAAAAAAAAAAGTTCTTGTCTCATAGTCGCCAATCAATTTTAGGAGCAGTTTGTCCCATTGCATATTATTTATTTCTCATCCATTCTCTATGTATAGAAACGAAGACAGATATATATTTTTTTGTTTAATATCATTGTATTATGGTTGATAACCGCAGGGGAGCAGTAATTTTACATCCAGAGTATATTTTTAATATTCTGTTTATACAAATGAGATGATCAGTTTAATACGAGTTACTTTGGGAGTGAATAAATATAGGTAAGTCACATCGCGGTAGCAAAAGAATTAATGCATTTCTTTGGCTTGTTTGCAGTAGAAAGAAAGGCCCATACAAATGTTTTCTTCTTAGAAATTCTTTTATTCTCTAGTGTCTTTCTGTTTATTTTCTTTTTATGGATCCCGCTCAGATCTGCCTAGATAAATAGGTTGAGTAATGGTATTGCTAAGGATAAAAACATATTCATCATCGAACAAAGGAGAGAATGTGTATATTTACACATATAAGCAGGTACACTGTTATCCTGAGGAGTTTGAATTGTGTTAACTGAAACATTGTTGTCGTAAATATGACAGGTGCCAAGGCCCATCAGAGAGAGTCCTCCGTGTCCAAGTCAACACTATTAATAAAATTCCAAAGACAACTCTGTCATAGTATCAACAAAAGAAAACAACTTTTCTCTTGTTCCTCGCTTCAACTCATTCTCTGTGCAGTACGTTTCTCAGTGATTTATCTATTTTTACCATGAATGATAGCTTCTCATCTTTTTCAGGAGCTGGTATTGTGCATTGTTATAGAAACTAGATAATAAATGCTCTAAGAATTTTTACTCATGTATGTATATTTTTCTTTGAAAACAAAAAATAGAGCTTTATTTTCCAAAGTTAGACGGCCAGTTTTGAATGAATGTTGAAGAATTTTATTACATAAAAATTGGTTTCAGTTATTTGTTTTTTTTAGTAGAATATTATTTTTAAACTAAAACCAGCTACATAACAATTTTTATGAAAAGGAAGATGGATTATCAAATACTTTGGTGCTAATGGTGATTTATTTTCTAAGCATAGCTTAGATGTGGCACAAGGCCTAATGTATGAGTCACTTAGTAAGGATCAAACTCACTATTCAGTCCTAATTGAGTGAGACAAGCTTGCTAATCATTATGTAGGTATATTATTATTATGATAAATAAATAAAAATAATAATAACAAAGAAAATTATAAATAAAATAAATTCAATAACATTTAAACTTTGTTTAAAATAGATTAAATAAAAGATAAAAATAATAAAATTACTCCCAGCATGCAACAACTACGAACATCCTGCCAAAAGATGTTATATTCAATCTCTTTGCCAAGAACCTCCAGGAAGGCAACACGTGTAACTTCTCACTGTGATATGGAGTAAATTTCTCTCTTTTGTAACATGTATCAAAACACTCCCAGCATGCAACAAAAACTTCTTGTCAGAAATACGAACATCCTGCCAAAATATGTTATATTCAATCTCTTCGCCAAGAACCTCCAGGAAGGCAACACGTGTAACTTCTGTGATATGACTTGTAATACTATGGAGTAAATTTCTCCCTTTTATAACATGTATCAAAACACAACTGTCACGTAAAAAATATAGACACCAATACACACAAATATATAAATAAATTGTATGAAATTTACATACAATCTACCATGCCTTTCCTGTTATTGTGTACGTATATTTTCCTATTTTTATCTTTGTGAACACAAGTCTAATTATTGCTAATATGGCATGCATGAATACCCCAAAACACGTTGAAGTACCCCAAATTTGATCTTAATGTTTTTGTTTATTTTTATTTCAAATGATAACAATCACATTTCACTCAAAAACTAAGGACAACTGTAATTATAATGCTCATTGCTAACTTTGTGCCCCAAAATTATAGAAAGAAAAATCCCTTAAGTATAATACGCATTGATTTTTAAAAACTTTTAGCAACTAAATTTTAAATTAATTTAACATATGTTCGAATTTTTATCTGATTTGTACATGCCAACAAGAAGAATTTATATAAATTACATTATTTTAAAACTCATCCAAAGATGAACAAAAGTTAAAAGGTTGTGTGTTTGTGTGTCTTTTGTGTATGTGTGTGTGTGTGTTCACTTATGATAAACAAAGAAAAATCATACAAAAACTTGGGTTTCTACCACAGACCGTTAATTCTTTTTTATGGTAACTATATTGTGTCTTGGATCTGTATGTTTTCTTTTTTGGTTCTGAAGTAAATTTGGGTAATTAAGGATGTTATGGGACCTTACCCATAATAACATAATGGACTATTCCATACGTAATAAATACTGCGCCTCAAGAGGAAGCAGAGAGTTCAATCTGAAGTCTGGAGTGAGGTCCGTTAGAAGTCCGTCAGGAGTCTGTCAGTCAGTCAGAGCGAGTCAGTTAGTCAAGTCAGAGGCAGTCCGAAACAGAGTCGCGTTCAGACAATTACTACTAAACCTGATTGTTCGTACTAACACTTTATACTTCTCTGTATATATTCCTGTTTGTAATATATCTGTGTTATTCCATATACGTGTTCGAGTTCTTCTTTATTGGTTCTACCTTGGACTATCACCGTGGTACAAGGAACCGGACCATAACAAAAGAAAAAGAAAGGTTAAAATGATTGAGCTCAAGTCAGCTTTGTGCTTAGCTGCAACAACCAAATTACTTCATGGTTTGGGCTGCAAGGCACATATGAATGCTGTTGTTGGAAAGTGGAAAAAGAGAGTCAGTCACCATTGGACTGACGTATCCCAATGGAACTATTTGTTTTTCATGTAGTGCTATATTTTGAAGCAAGAGGAAGAAAGAGTATTAAGCAGGAAATGTTTGCATTTTCTTAGACAACCAGCACAGCCTAACAACATTTGACAAAACCAAGCAGGGTAATCATATTTCGAGTTTCTTTATTCTTAGCATCATGGGAAAATGCATTTCTTCTTTTTTATTATTCATTATTATTTTATTTATCAATTTTATTTCATTTTCCCATAGATGAAACAAACTTGCAGCAACAATATATTCACACTAGGAAAAAATAAAATGTAAAATAATGCCAGAGATTTGCAGATCATAGAATAGGAAAAGATAATTTACAACCACCTGCTGTTGATTTAAAGAAAATACATAGTTATTTGGGCTGTTATCTCCTGAAAAAGAGATGAGACTTTGCAACAGGTTGTTGTCAGTCAACTCAAAAATTCATTTTTGTTTGTGTACTTGATTAAGTGCCTAGAGCCTAAAGTGCCTATACTAACATGTAAAATTTATACAGGTATATATGAAATGTTATTTCATCATATGTTTCTATGGTAGATATGTTTTAGATTTATTTGTAAATAAAAGTTTATATTGCCTCATAAAACCTGACAATCGGCAAAATAAATTATGAGTATTTTTAATCAGGACAGAGATATAGATTGAATGGTAATTGTAAGGGTAGGATTGTTTCGATACAGGAAACATTCGAAATTCATTGACCAAACAATGAGCATTACTGGTACTTGTAATTTAAAAACTCCTTCTCTTGAGTCTAGTACCTGTTATAGTACCTTCTAAAATTGATAAGAATTTCCTTCCTCACCTTTTGTTTAAGGTAGGGTAGAAAGTCAACCTTTTAATTATGTCCTTATTTTTTCTTCTAGTTACATGTGCTATCCATTTTAGTTGTTGCTGCTGATGGAAGTCTTCAAATGATGTATCTTTTGTTAACTGGTAAAGTTCTTTGAGACAAAGAGGATTCACTTGCTTGAAGCCATTTTTAACCATTTATTTGAGAAAGCAGTTAGACATAATGGTTAAAAAAATTCTGAACAATGTAATGCAAGAAACTCACATAACATACTGCACATCCATCTATCTATCTATCTATCTATCTCTCTCTCTCTCTCTCTCTCTCTATATATATATATATATATATATATATATATATATGTGTGTGTGTGTGTGTGTGTGTGTGTGTGTGTGTGTGTGTTTAATGGATAGTGGCTTTGATTGAGGAATCGGAGAGCCGAGTTTGAATTCCAGTCGAATCCATTACATTCACTTACATGCTAATACCCTTGGGAAAGGTGTGAATCCTCTTATTCACCCTCCAGCTATGGGTAAAATAGCAGGACAGACTGGGTTCTATAGCCTTGGATGGCAACTGGTCTAGGAGAAGGAAAACTCTGAATTCAAAACCTGCAGAGGGTTGTTTGGGGACCCTGTGGTACGTAGTGTACCAGGTCTCAGTATTCGGCCCTTCAAAAAGTGTGGATGGTCCTGCACGAAACCTTCACCACTATAATGAAATCTCATGTGCTGTTGTCGGACTGTCGGTTTCCTGGGAACTGATCTGCTTGATTCTCATGCGTCGAATTCAATGGGAGAGAGATATATATATATATATATATATATATATATATATATATATATATATATATATATATATATATATATATATATATATATATAGGCTCCTGAAAAATTAATTTCAGTTGAGCTCTCTGGGGAAGAGGTGTGGGTTTGTAAACAGTGACTATTATAGCTGATATATTGAGACTTTTCGGCAAAAAAGCGAATTGAGTCACTGTCAGTCACTGTGTGTGTTTATCTAAAAATAAATACGCTAAAATTCACCTTCATCCCTGCTGTACGCCAACGGCTTAGTGGTAGAATCTCCGACTGACACCAATTCAGTCGGGTTTCGATCCTAGCTAGAGGCAACCGGATGTCTAGCCACAATGAAGAGCTGTGAAACAGCAAAACAGTCTGTCTGTGGATGACTTTATATATATATATATATATATATATATATCCTAAGAATTTTATGAATATCAATATTGAATGGAGATTTTTATAATATAATCTGACATGAGCATGTGCATCTATATATATATATATATATATATTGAAATAGTAATGGCTAAATATATTCAATAAGGCTTTAGAAACTCATGGAACTCTTCTGAATGGTCTCCTTGTTTAAGTCAGTCAATGTTGCTATTAATCCTTGCCCTCAGTTCATCTTTGGTATCACAAGGAGTTTTGTTGGTCCCTTGCTCAACTTCATGCCACATACAATAATCAAGGGTGTTGCAGTCTGGGAAATTCAGTAGTCGGATATAAGGAGTGATGCTGTTGCAGAAATTTCTCTGACAGCCATGACTGGGTTCTCCTGCTTGTGTGGCATGGTGCAGGGTCTTTTTGCTAGATATAGGCTCTTCCAGTAGCCAGCCTCTTGACCGAGGGAAGCACTAGCTCATCAAGGCATCTTATATAGGCCTTAGTATTGAGTCTGAGGCCCTATGGAAAGATGAATGGAGGCATAAAATCGCCATCACTGGTGATCACGTCAAACACTTTCATAATCATCATTAGACTCATCCATCTCTTTCTAAATCCTCTGCACTCTCCTCAGATTGAAACCCAAACACTCTGAAATGTTCCTATTGGAGCTTCTGGCGTTAATGACAAGCAATACAGCATGCCATTTCCAAATTTCTGGTGGAGGGAATTGCATCATGGGGCTCTTTTCCTCACGGACAGTGTTCAACTGACCCTACTATGCTGTGCAGTTGACAAAATCAAAACAAACAATGTATATGTGCAAAATTAAAGATATAATATGGTGACAACCCATTACACTCTCTCTCTTCCAATATATATATATATATATATATATATATATATATATATGTATATATATATATATATACTGGTATTTTAAGGTGATGTTCTGTAAGTCCATACTATGATTTGTTTTAATTATTTTACAGAAAAAACAAAAATTTAACAAAGATATTAGAAAACTAACTAAAAGTGAAAACAAATCTGGGTATAGACTAATAGAATATCACCCTAAGATACCGCAAATTTACAGTCTCTCTAAAACCCATATACCTGGTGTAACAGCAAAATTGTCCACATTATTTTAACCCATAATTGTCCATCCCACAAAATGTTCAATATCTAAAAATCCACTAAACTAAATGAGTTTCTTTTTTCTAGTTTTTCAAGTAAGATGTTTAGGCACTTGTCATAAGAATCACTGTAAAAGCCTTTGAAGAGATCAGCTAGAAAGAGAACATGTGATCAGCTAGAAAGAGAACATGTTAAAATCATTTTGTGTCAGCCCCACTGTCTTCTCAACTGAGCAATGGTGAGAGGAAAAACATTCAGGCCTTTACTAATGGTATCAATATTCATACACTGGCTTCCATCTTCAAAGTCTATTCAAGAACCATCAAGAGAATGGTGAATAAGTTTTAAAAAAGAGGGAACAGTAGAGAGAAAAACTAGATTAGGAGGTCACAACGGGAAGGGGGATCATCATTTCAACTTAGAACTAAAGAGATCAATTTTAGAAGATACAACTCAATCCATAAGACGTTTGGCATATGAAGGAAGAGTTCCACATATGACAGTCCAAAGAGCAGTGAAAAACGACTTGAAAATGAAATCATATGTGAAACCTGTGAAGCAACCTGTTAGAAAGAAAAGTTATAAAATTAGGAAGGGAAAAGAACATCTTGAAAAAATTGAAAAATGATCTTGGAATATATATATATATATATATATATATAACTTTATTTCGATCCTTCATGAGCCTCCAATTCTTAGCTATGATTAATTAATGATGAACATGTCATTTTTGTTTATGATCGATTTCTAAGCTTAGAGTGTAATTATACATTTTTATTGCTCAAAGTAGAGCCCAGTAGTGCTATAAAAATCTCAGAGAATTCCAGTAAGATACAATGTTTCAAAGCCTAATCAAACAAATGGAAAATTTTGCTTTGATATGATTTGGACAATTTTGGTGTTACACCCAGTATATATATATATATATATATATATATATATATATATATATATATGTGAGTGTGTGTGTGTGTGTGTGTGTGTATGTGTGTGTGTGTGTCTGTGTGTAAGTATCTGAAAAATACAAGGTAACCAAAAAAGTTCTGTCCGTTTTTAAAGGAAAAAAAGAAAATGCTTCACAGTATGTGTAACTTATATTTAGTCTTCGAAGTAATCGGCATCCAGCCCCTTCTGCCAACGTGTCGCCAGCTGTTTAATGCCCTTGCAGTAGAACTTGGGGATTTTGACGCAAAGAAGTCCGTGAGGGCTTTGCGTAGGTCTGCTTCATTGGCGAAGGATTTCCCATGGAGATGATTATCCAGGGAGTGCAAGAGGAGGTAATCGGATGGTGCAAGGTCAAGTGAATAAGGTGGATGGCAAAAAGTCTCCCACCCAAGTTGCTGTATGGTATCCCTGCCAACTCGTATGACATGCGGCCTGGCGTTGTCATAGAGGAAAAGCTCACCTTTGCGATTCACCAGTGCTGGTTCCTTCTGGCGCAATGCCTGTTGCACACATTTCAATTGCTGTGAGTATAGGTTTCCAGTGACCGTTTGGCTCGTTGGTAGCAGTTCATAATGAACCACTTGACGACCTGTCCACCAGACACAAAGCATAATCTTGCGTGGGTGCATAGGCGGTCTTGCAGTGTGAGGGACAGCATCCTGAGGAAACAACCAATGTCTGGAACGCGTGGGAGTTTCGTACAGAACCCACTTTTCATCACTGGTAAGCACTTGATTGAATAAGGATGTGGTACAGTGGTGTGAAAGCAGCGATACGCAGGCTGCCACACATTGTCCGTTGTGGACCTCCAACAGCATCTGCGGAACCCACTTGCTCAGTTTGTACGTCTTACCTAGGCGGTGCAGGTGAAGTCTAACTGTTTCATCGGAAACGTTGAACTGTCTTGCAAGTTCACCACATGTTAGACTACTGTCCTCTTCAATGGCCGCCTTCATTACTCCATCATCCAAGACCTGTGGTCGTCCACTGCTAGGCTCATCATGGAGAGACAAATCTTCCGACTTGAATTTTCGAAACCAACGCCTTGCAGTACGTTCATCCACAGCACTATCCCCAAACGCTTGACATATGCGGCAACTTGATGCAGCTGCTGATAAGCCCAATTTGAAGTCATAAAGCAAACAGCCCCGAACAAGATTTCTAGACACTTCCATCCTTCTCACAGCTCTCTGGCTTATAACTGATGGCCGGGCATGGTGCGCGTGTTTTTTTATAACGTCTGATGTTCCTACTTCCAGCTGTCCGAATTTGAAAACAATTGCTATACGCATTTCGTACATATTTCCACTTCATTCAATGACTAATCAAAAAACAGACATAACTTTTTGGGTTACCTTGTATATCTATAGACTAATCCTGATAAAGTCATATATTTTACCCCAAAATATATTTATTGAGCATAATCTCATTATATTAAAGCCCTTAATCCAACACTTCTTTATTAATAGTATCTGTTGAACAATATTGAGTGCAAATTTTACGTATATAGTTTAATGTCTTTGAATGAGAAATTGGTGAGTTGAGTCCAAATTACAGTTGAGTTCTTTACATTCACTTTGCACAAATACTCTCAGGAAAGATGTAGATGAAACAGAAGGGTAGACTGGGCTCTCTATCCTTGAGTGGTAACCAGTCCAGCAGAAAGAAAATTCAGAATTCATAGGTATATAATGATGGTTAGACATAGGGTGCATATACTATGTCTATATAAGAAAAACACAACAGAATTCAACAACTATGAATAATTCCATAGTAGATCAATTATGCAGTATGTTGTTGATTCCAACAGACACTGGGTCCAAAGAAGTGTCAGTCAGTAAATTACAATATATTGGAATAGAGGCATTTTCTGATGTTAATCAATAAAAAAATCTTGTTTAATTCATCAGATATTTTTAGATCATTGACTATTTTTTCCCATTTTTTTTTTCAAATTTGAAAGTAGAAATCTTTTATTTTTCTAATGAATGCCAATCTCTTTGCTTAATTTGTTTTCTGTCTGTTCAACATTCCCATTATAATCTGTGTGCTATCCACATTAACTGACCTCTGTTCATCCATCTATCCAACAGAATGCCACAGTACTCAAAATAGCAGGTTTCCACTGGCCTCATGAAAAGAACATCACGTTGATATTAATACAAACACATTCCCTTTCAATGCATCAGAATGAATAAAAGCTATTAAAAGTGAAGTTCAGGAAAGATTAAGTAAATTTAACCCAAGAAAAATAAAAGAAAACAGGAGATGCATGCTTTTCTGAACTTAGACTTCTTGCTTGAGGGACTCTCTTCCAATCAACTTTGAGCTTCAAACTCCTAAATGCAAAGACAATTTTCTGTCTACCTAATACCTGTTCTTTTATAGTCTCCTCTCCTCAATAATGATACTTTTATACTCAGTAACTCTTTTTGCATTAGTGGCCTTATTGCCTTACATGGAGGAAATGATTAAAAAATATATGTACTAGATACATGCGTAAACATGCATGCTTGCACATATGTATATAAATTTTTACTGATATGTATGTGTGTACATTATGCCTTACATATGTATTGATACATTGATATTAATATACACATATATCTACTAACATTATTTACATGTTACCCTCCTCTTCATTGTCAAATTCACAACATTTTGGCCATTGTATGCCTTCTTCAGGTGATTGGAATTTTAAACCAAACCCTTTATTTCGTCCACTGGGGTAGATTGTTCTAGTTCCACGTGCCATGCCTCTTCGGGATGTTATTTCCCTTTAACTCAACTCTCCAAGTTTTAGTTCACTACTGCTGTAGCCTGGTATTGAACACACAAGTCTTTGAGTCTAGAAGAAGGCCAGAGCGTACAATGGCCGAAACGTTGTGAATATGGAAATGAAGGTGAGGATAAGATTTCAATAATGTAAATAATCATAATACATCATCTGAAAGATATAGACAGACAAATATGCCTGTTTATATATATAAAGGTGGACATTGAGATCAACACCCAGAAGTGAAGGTCTGTTTCATGTTTAAACATAGTCTTAACCACTTGGCATTGACCTGTCGATTTTTATATTTACATACACTCACTGAGCACTTTAACCTATAAATATAGCATATCTTCATCATATATATATATATATATATATATATATACAATCATATATAGATTAAAGTTTAGACTATAGTCACATCACATTGAAACACTGGTTAGGGTTAATTAGTAAGACTTGTATCAATAAATCTTATCTCAACAAAACTTCTTACAATCTAAAAATACTTTCTGGCTTTAAATAACCTGCAAAATGTTGATAAGCTGTATAAAAGGATTCAATGTTTGCAGTATTTATGGGGAAAGAGTGCTCAGTGTTCGGAACAGTTCATTTGTAGATATAAACAGGGTATTTGTCTTGGCTGGTAGAGTTTATGTGTATAATTCTTGTTTATTCGTGTATCAAAATTCTACTTGGTCTATGCTAGATTTGGTTGACAATGTGAGTGCATCTACTTCATATATATATATATATATATATATATATATATATATATATATATGCTACTAGGTTGGCATCTCAGTCTCCCCTCTTACTGTTGAAACAGTTAAATGTAACCACCTCTTCTGCTCTAACAGCTTCTTCTCTTGTACTTCCCAACAGTGGAACTCCACTCCTCTTAGTTGCTTCCCTGATAATAATAATCTTCAAAATTTAAATGCAATGTCAATTGACATTTTCTGTTGCCTTGATCCCTATTCTTCTTTTTAGCCTCCTCCGTTCTTCTTTTGATCCTTTCCTGAACCCCTTCCCCCAAGTCTTTTCCCCTTACTTAGACTCTCTGTAGCCCCCTTGGAATGAAATGATTAATGATTGGGGTGAAATGATTAATACATATATATATATGTGTGTGTGTGTGTGTGTGTGTGTGTGTGTGTGTGTGTGTGTGTGTGCATGTGTGTTTGTTCATTCATAATCAAGCAATGTTCTGCCTGTCTTTAAAGCATACTTTACTAGTTCAGATTTCTTTGAAAGTCATAACTGTTCAGTTTCATATCTGAAATATATATAAACAAAGCAATTTGTAGAGAATTCATGGATTTTTATTTATCAATCCAACATATTTTATTATTTTAAATTTTATTTTATGTGGATACCAATATATGATACCCATATACACTCCATTTCATTTTAAACTGTATTTCATTTTGTCTATAAGCGTGAACATTTGAGAAATATTATTAAAAAAAAAGGCTGATTGAACATTGCTTGTTCATGAAGCTCTTTCTTGCCAAGTGATCAAAAACACATCAGTGAATATAAATATAGAGACAGATATGCAATGTGACTGGCCCTGATCTGGCATCTCATCTACGGTTGCTCTCTCACAGATGTGTTGTCACTTGCCTCTGTCTTTTCTACAAATACTTTCGGGGAAACTGCTCTGATGAGTTACTTTTGCTAGTTCCCAGACTGCATGAATTTAAACGTGCAACTAGGCTGGCATCTCAATTCCATCCTTTGACTGTCAAAACATTTAAATGTAGCTGTCTCTTCTACTCCAATAGCTTCATGTCATGCACCTCCCATCTGTGGAATTCCTTTCCTATTACTTGGTTACCTGATAGCTATATGTTATGGGAACTTACCTATAACGATAATGGACTCTTCCTGACACTATAAATACTGCGCCTCTCAAGAGGTATAATGAATGAATGTTGTAACAAGTCGAGACAATATTCGTTCACTCTAAACCAGACGGACAGTCATTACTAACACCTTCAACTTCTTGTACTATATTTCTGTTGTAATATATCTTTGTTATTCTACTCTTGTGTTTGTGTTGTTCTTCCTTGGCTCTAGCCTTGGACCATAACTGTGGTGCGAGGATATTGGATCATAATACTATAATCTCCAAATATTCAAATATAATGCCAATCAACATCTTCAAATGCCTTGATCTAATTCCCTGTCTTTCTCTTTATCCTTTCCTCTATCACTCTCTCACTGCCAGTCTCTGTAACCACTTGCATGGTAGTGGCATCCCACCTTGCTTGGGGTGAAATGCTTAAATATATATATATATATAATAATGGACTCTCCTGTTGGTTTCGACGTATGAGGATCTGCAGCTTATGGATTCATTTATGAAAGTTTATGCGATAATCTTAAGTGGCATTTAAGACCCGCTAGTTATTTACAAAGGAGGCCACATATGGAGCAGGTGTGAGAATTGTGAGATGAGATCACTTAATTATATATATATATATATATATATATATATATATATATAATTAAGTAACGAAAATCTTGGTAATCTCTATGGATAATCAAAAGGAGGATGAAATCCTGAAAGCTCAATGTTAATTCAGAGTGAATAATTTAAAGAAAAACAAACCACTTTAAGGATCAATTGTAATAATTTATTTCACCAGAGACTTTTAATTTTCCCTGGATCCTCAAACATTATTCAAATGTTAAACGAAAAATGAAATTAAAATTTACACTTTTGACGGGCAGTATTAAGCTTATACAAGTTAACATAGAAGGTAGCGAGGAATGGTGTGAGAGACATGGTTGAGTTTAGAGAGGGAAGGGAGAATTTTAAAATTTATTTTTATATTTCTTTCTATTATAATACTTATATTGAATATATATATATATATATATATATATATATATATATGTGTGTGTGTGTGTGTGTGTATATATATATATATATATATATATATATATATATATATAGGTAAAATGTGAAATTGTTAGAAAAGTCTGTACAAAAACTTGCTGTATAGAGAAAATAATACGATTTGGGAAAAGATCTAATGTTTTTATATATTTATATGTAATATAAATAATAACTGGGTAAGGTCAGAGGCAAAGCCTCTGCTACTCATACCATGTAACCTAGTACAACCTGCTGCATGAAAGTAGATGGGGCTCTTTAGCCTTGGAAATCAACCGATCTAGGCGAAGGAAAACCCTGATCCTAAATCTCTGCTGCCTTGTGGAATACCTAGTCCTAAGAAAGGCTTTGGATGCTAAACCTGAGGAAGAATTCAGAGTTAGAGCTCTTAAGGCATTTCATCACTTCTTCCAGCCTCATTCTTGCAGCTCCTGCACTGACACTGGTGCCAGATTGTAATGCCCCTGCTGTTCCTTTGGATCCATCAACAAGGGAGAGGTGGGACATGCTACATGGACAACATCTTGTCCTCCATACCTTATTCCTTACCTAACATGCCTAACATTGCGGAGGTCGTTAACCTAGACATCAGACTGGAGAGAACAGTGGTGAAGCACGCTGACTAAACAACTAAGGAGACACTGAATAATACAGAAGACAAGTGGACCCACAGAAAAGAACACTACATCATAGACAAAACACAGACAATTCACAGGTGCAACTTGTGCCACTTGTGCATTGGCCTTTTCAGCCACAGGTGGCATAGTTCCAGAGGAGCAGATGGATAGGATCAAATCCATGGTCACTGATGCCTATAAAAACTTTCTTATTATAAAATGCAGATTGTGTGTGTGAGTGTGTCTGTACGTTTATATATTGGATCGGATTTCCTACATTTTTCAACTGATTTCAACAAAACTTTACAATTATCTTGCGGTGGTTCTGAAAGCACCCAAAATTGGAAAAAACACAATTGTTTTTGCACGAAATCAATTTGAAAACACGATTCTGTCACCAGAATGAAAGGGGGACAACTCATATCGAGTTATACTTATTATAAAACCCAGGTTTTTTGTTCGTTTATATATGGGATCGGATTTCCTACATTTTTCAACCGATTTCAACAAAACTTCACTTTGTTTTTGGCAGGTAGTGTTTCTTCTTGTCTTGCACACTTTTCTTTATTTTTACATTCAGAATGCTTTAAAAATTCCATTTACAAGACAATTGTTTATAATAAAATTCTATTCAATCGATAGACTCTTAACGATTGAAAACAATGTTTTTCTTTGAGTTTGGGTTTGACAAATTCGTAAAAAAAAAAAAAAAACTAATTAAGACATGCGTGTCCGTCAACCTTAAACAATAATCTTTGTCAATTTTATTTTTCAGTCTTTATGATGGTCGATACTTGATCTATCTCTTACTGTTACTGTCACTGGGCAACGCCGGGCTCTACTGCTAGTATGTAATATTTCTAATATATGTATGTTTACAGAGAATTATTAAAATTAAAATTGTTTTACTTACACATGGGTTTTCAGAAGAAAATCATAACCAGTTTTGATTTTAGCTTTAAAAAATGTTTGTAAATTTTATTAGATTACCACATGTTGATGCATAAGCTCTGAATAAAAGAAAAAAAACAAGAGCCATAACTGGTTTTATCTGTCAGTTATGGTAAGGAAAATATAATAGAATCTATTTTGATCGATATACCTCTTGTTTATGTAATGAATTGAGCTTTGGTTTAAATTTGCTGATAAAAAAATGTTTCTTTATTAATGCACTTTTGTTTGGTGTTTTTGTAATTGAGTAGGAAGATAATAAAGTCTGGCAAATTTTGTCCTTCACAGTCCTCCATATGTTGGTTAAGGGTATTTTTTCTAGTGAGAGAATCCTTAATTGTTAGCAATGAACTGTCATCCTTTTTGCTAGTTATAGTGCAGAGTTGCATGAGAAATTATTTTGAATTTTGAATTTGGATACATCTATCTATCTATCTATCTATCTATCTATCTATCTATCTATCTATCTGATGTAATGAAGATGCATACACTTGGGTTCCCTCTCACAGTAATATGGTTGTCTGGTGTCAGCCATAAATACAGACTGATGTGGAGGTACAGGGTCAATGCCTATTGGCTATGCCTACAGTCTTTGACTATTGCCTACGCCTATTGCCTACCACTACGACGAGGACCAGTCCATTATGATCACCTGCTAGATTGTCCTACCCGGTTACAGTAGTCAACAACCACTTTGCTACTTTGAACAATTATATCTCTTTCCATGACATAACACTATCTATCTATCTATCTATCTATCTATCTATCTATCTATCTATATATATATATATATATATATATATATATATATATATATATATATATATATGTGTGTGTGTCTGTGTATATATATATATGTGTGTGTATGTATATATATTCAGTTACCATACATTGTGGATTATTATGCAAATATTGTATTATCATATATATATAAATGTCTCATCACTGCTAATGGGTGTTCTTCCTCTAAATATGGCAAATTGTAACAATATATATATATATATATATATATATATAGAAAATGGATTAAATCTGACATATTTCTAATTTACTTGTTTAAATGTTATTTTTTAAAATAGATAGTCATATTTGAGTAGACACTCTATTTTTATTTATTATTTAATGGTATATTTATTTATTTACATCTACCAGCCAGAATATTTAAGAAATATTGTGTGAAAAGGAAGGTGCACATTTTTTTCTAACAAGATTTATTCATAAAATCACATTTGGCTTTAACTACAGCCTCCAGACGACTTCAGAATCTCCTGCATCTTTTCTGGACAGTCTCCTTGTTTAAGTTGAAGAATGCTGCTATAATCTTTGCCTATCAGATTATCATTGGTGTTACAGGGAGTTTTGTTGGTCTCTCACTCAACTGCCCCCATACATAATAATCAAGTGGATTAGTCTGGGAAGTTAGGTAGCTAGATGTAAGGGGTAATGTAGTTGCAGAAATTGCCTGACAGCTATGACTGGCTTCTCCTACTTGTGTGGCATGGTGCAGAGTCCTCTTGTCAGACACTGGGTCTTCCAGCTGCCAACCTCTTGATCCAGGGCTGCACTATCTTCTCAAAGCACTTGATATAGGCTTTAGTGTTGAATCTGAGGCCCTCATCAACAAATTCACAAGTTCTTTTCTTATCAGAATAATCAGAGTGCATTTTACAAGATACCATACCTTCATAATAACCATTAGACTCATCCATCTCTTTCTGAATCCTCTGCACTGTCCTCAGATTGACACTCAGACACACTGAAATGAATGAAGTGTGTCATCTTGCTCATTTTCTTGCACATGGTACCCAATTGACCCTACTATATTGTGCAGTTGACAAAATCGGAAACAAACAACATGCATTTGGGAAATTAAAAATATAAAATGGCGAACATTTACCTATTGCATTCTGTATATATATATATATATATATATATATATATATATATATATATTTATTTGATAGATGTGAGTTTGTGACTCTGGGTTTCACGCTTTAGCGATCGTCAGACAAACTGATTAATGTTTTAAAAAATTTGGGTTTATGTAGATTGCGTGTATTGGTGTTATTGTGGAAGTGGTGGGGGAAATTTCGTCGTTTTGTCATTCATCGTACTAATGCAAACATCGATGTATGCAGACACATATACACACTTGGTCGTCCGTCAGGACTCATACATATATAAACATATGTGGGCAGTTTCAGCTATGACACATGTATGTATGCGGGTGGTGTTATATCTATACATACGCATTTGTATGTTGAAATGTTGAAATCTAAACATTGGAAGTGTGACGGAAATGTCTCGTTGATGTGTACATGTCATATGTATTTTCCAGCTGGAAAATATTTCCTCACATGTATGTATATGTGTGTGGTGGGGTTTGTGTAAAATTATGATAGGTAAAGATTATTATTATTTATATTTATTTTTAAATTTAAAAAAAAAAAAATGGGGCTTTATTTTTTATATTTAAAGCTGGTTATTTGTTTGTTTTTGGTGACTGTGTATATGTAACAGGTAGAAATTTGTAATCCTTATTGGTTACAGTGGAACCTTGGTTCACAAATTTAATTTGTTTCTGAAGGCCATTTGTAACCTGAAATATTCATAAACCAAAACTATTTTTCCAACAGGAATAAATATAAAGCAAAAAAGTCACAGTACAATAAAATTGGAAAAGAAAAGCATGGCACAACACACGAATGTATACAACATGGTGGTTGACTCAGAAATTAATCTGTTCGGGTTAATTTGGTTTGGCAATGTTGTTTGATAACTGAAGCATCTCAAATTTTCTGTTTGAAAAACGATTTGTTTGACGTGAAACGTTCAAGAATTGAGGTTGCTTGGTATATACATACATATATATATATATATATATATATATATAATATTATAAATTAATTGATTTAAAATATGTTTTTTTCTGCTACACAGTTCTAACCATGTTTCAAAAATGGAAGCTAAAAACCCTGAATTTAATTTTGTAATTAAATTAAAGACATTAGTTCCATTTCATCCTCAAGCGAATATTAATGCTCTGTAAATTTACATCGAGCACTATTTTGTAAAAATAAAAATATCTATAAGAACACCGGATTATATATCTTACTGTTTTTTCTTTTTTATTTTATATATATATATATATATATATATATATATATATATATATGTGTGTGTGTGTGTGTATCAACATCTGTCGTTCTACTTAATATATTTAATTGTGAAAATGGTGTAAAGTAAAAAGGGAGATTGCTGGCAAGTGGGAAACATTACATAACCTACCTACTGAGCTCGAGGAAATGGATAGCAGAACAGGGTTCAAGAAAGATAAAAACAAAGTAAATTTATTAAGACCTACAAATGACAGGAGATTGTGGAGAGCCATGATTGCCAACATGCTGAAGGCACATGGCAAATAGAAGAAGATTTATTGATTGACTAATTCATTTCCTATGGCTTATCAACTCTTAGCAGGTAATTTAAAGCCAGAGAAAATTTTCAGATTGTAACTATCTGAGAGAGGATAATAATTATTTGGTGATATTAGTGTTATTAATCCGTGGGTGAGATTGATTCATACCTTTCATAAGTGTATTTGCATGTGAGTGAATATAACAAACCCAATGGAAATTGAAACTCAGCTTTGCAGTTAACAATTATGAGCCATTATTCATTACACCACCTGCACATCCAGGCTTAGCACACCTGGTACTGACAAACTTTCACCTATGTAGATTCTGGCCAGGCTTAACATTGCTTAACTATAGTGATCATACTGAAACTTATGTTTCAACATCATGATTTGGGCATAAGTGAAAACCTTTTCAATATATATATATATATATATATATATATATATATATATATATATATATATATATATATATATAATTTCAGGAATTCAAGCATATTAATCAGTCTGTTCACTTGTCAGGTTATTCAGTAATTGCCGTGTCTTGAAACACCTCCACTGAAAAATAAAAAAATCTTATTTTCTATTAATTTCTTTCCTTGTTTGAGGAAGATATTTCACACCTTAAATAGTATGTCCTTCATATATATATATATATATATATATATATATATATATATATATATATATATATATATATATATATATATCCTACTGTAAATATATATTTATCTATTTAAATACATAAATATGTTTAAATATGAGTGTGTGAGAGGAGAGACAAATTATATACTTGTTCATTTTAATAAATGGCTCTAGGCAAAATGTACATGCTATTACTTGCTTTTTTTCTGTGTCAATATATTTACAGCTCTTTCCTTTTAATGCTAATCTTTCTAATCCAAGGTCATATCACCAATTCAAAGGATTTATTATTATTATTTTCCTTAGAATTCAACAGCTGACAGATTCACTTCCTGAAACCCAATTGCTTCTTCTCATATGAAACTTCTTCAATAATGAGCTTCCCATGCATGTATATGTGTGTGCATACATTCTGATGATATGTACATGTGTACATGTAGATGTATTAGGTTGGTGCAAAAATAATGATGTAAGAATGTCGTTTTTTGACGTCAAAAAATACGTCAAAAAACGACATTATTACGTCATTATTTTTGCACCAACCTAATAACTAGAAATATTTCAATATTTATGTAATAATGGCTGACTACTCTCATTTTCCAAACACATCCATCCGGTAGACCAGCTAGCCAATCCCTGTTGCTGACACCTGCTTAGGCACATTTGTGTTACTTCAACACCCAGAGTCCCCATTTGTAATTTATCCTGTAATTTTATATATATATGATAGCAGAAGATAGTGAAGGAAAGCAAAAAGAATGGACTAAACACAAACTGAAATAAGATAAAATGCATAGTGGTTAATGAAATGCAAGTTACAAATTGGGGATACCAAAATCAAAAATTTAAATATTTGGGAAGTGTTCTAACAGAGGACTGAAATTTTAATGCTAAAATCTGAAGACACATTAGAATTGCCAAAATCTAAGCAGATTATTAAGAAGCAAAAACTTTTGTTAGAAACAAAGAAAATTTTACTAAAGTGTTACATGATATCTGTTTTTCTATTTGGCAGTGAATGCTGGACAATATTCTAAAAGATCAAGAAGAGACTGGAAGCAACAGAAATGTGGTTCTACAGAAGGATGCTGAGGATATCATGGACCGAGCAACAACAACGTTTCAGAGAAAACTGAAATAAAAAAGAAACATACTTAACATCAGGAAGAGACAGCTTAAATTTCTGGGGCACATAATGAAGAAGGGGGGGTGCTTTGGAAATTTGATACTCACAGGACAGATTGGAGGTCTGAGAGATAGAGGAAAACAGGACATAACCTACCTAATGAGCAAGTCTAAATGGATGATGGAGCAAGCATTAAGAGCGATAACAAAAAGACAAAATTTATTAGGTGTTACAAAGGACAGGAAATTGTGGAGAGTCATGATTGTCAACCTCCTGGAGGAACACAGCATATTAAACAAGATATTTTATTATCTTAATTATTTTTTATAATTTTTTATCCAATCATTCTAGTATATCTCCTGACAAGGGAGAAATCACAAAACTCAAGTCATCCTCTGATAAGTATTATGAACATAAATTACTTCTGATATATATATATATATATATATATATATATATATATATATATATATATATATATATATAGTTTTATATTTAGGCAGCAATCCTTCCTTTATGCATGTTTCATTAAAAATGACAGACATGGTACACTACGGTTAAGCTTTTTATTTAATTTTTCTTGCGTCCAAACAAGAGCTTTCTTTTCTGGACAAAGGGTGTGTAAGAACTGTCCAAATGTTTTATATTTCTGAGTGCTTTCGGCTATACCTTTAGCCATTATCAAGGATGATTCGATTTTTCAGCTTACTTGAGTGTGTGTGTTCTGTGTATGTCTTAGTGTGTGGTAGGGATGTTTTTAATTTCCGAATACGGTTAGCACCTTGTTGCTTTGTTCGTAGTTAATATTGTTAAGAGTTGGCTTTTTCTTTTTTATTATTAAAGCTTCCATTATTTTTAATATTATTTTTTAGTATTAAATATGAACAAAGCCACAATGAGCTAACCATATTCGGAAATTAAAAACATCCCTACCACACATTTCTTACACAACCTTTGTCCAGAAAATGAAAGCTCTTCTTTTTTGTCACAAGAAAAAATTAAATGAAAAGCTTAACCGTAGTACCTTGTCTGTCGTTTTTAATGAAACATGGCCCTTTCACTACAGAATTAATAATTATCGTAATCGAATTAAGTCAACTCTCCATGAAAAATTATTACCTGTAGAACAACATTTCTGCCTGGAAAAACACAATTTCAAAACCCATGCCAAATTCCCTATAATTGAGAGAATAGAAAAGTTCATAGCAGATAACATTAGAAAGATTTTAGAGTTCCATGAAAATAAGTGGATACAACATCTAAAAACAAAATATCCAGCTGGACTAAACCATAAATTTAACAATACAGATAGTACCAATATATAACTCAACAAATCAAAACCTACCCACATTTCTCACCCACACAAGACAGACATGCTTACGGAGGTATGGAGGCCTCACACTTATACACTCACCCACATGAATATACACACTTACACACATCATACTCACTCACTCCTTAATGAGTCAAATGATAACACACACCTACAGCAATACACACGCTTACACATATCATACTCACTCACTCCCTAAGAACCGAATAACACACACACAAACACTAAACAGAGACACATTCCCTCACCAGGTCCGATAAAACTGTCAAACTGACCAGAGAATTCAGAGCAGCATGTATATCCAGCTCTTATCTCAAATAACAACTTAAAAGAGACTGTTTGACCAACACAAGGAATGTTAAAAGATTCATGTTAAAAAGATAAAAAAAACAAATGAAAACTACAGACAAAAGTTCATTTTCTCCAGCAAAAGATTCATTTCTGTAGTTTAGTGCTACCAGCAAGCAGAAATATTTCTCCTCCCGATGATGGCCATTTTGGTCGAAACTAGTCGAGGAATCTAAATGGAATAATAATAAAAAAAGCGAAAGAATATTAATCTACAACCCAGTGTGTCTAAAGATTTTAAATTTTTAATATTTTTTTATTGTTCAAAAATATATATATATATATATATATATATATATATGTGTGTGTGTGTGTGTGTGTGTGTGTGTGTATAGGTCCCCCACACTATCCCAACATTTACTGTTCTGCTTAAAAAAGTGCAAATGGTATAAAGCAAAAAAAGACAGTGAATTAAATTATATAAGGTAAGTACAATTAAAAACAACAGACATTTTGTGTTGATTAATTTTAATGATCAGGTTTTACGGGTTACAAAGAATCCTACTCAGACAAGGAGAAAATTTCACAAGATATAGGAAATTCTCAGTTGTTTTATGAAACTTGCCAACTTTCTTGACCTACCCTGATGTTGACTTACGAAAGTCAAAAGCCTGCATGATATTTCCTGTACTTTTCTCCAGAAATCAACTTTGAACAAATTCTCTTCTTGTCTGAGAAGGATTATTTGTAACTTGGAAAAGTTGATCATTAAAATTAATTGATAGAAATGTCTGTCGTTTTTAATAGAATTTGCCTTAAACAATATTTGCTACCTAACTACACAAAATTTAAATTGCAAAGTGGGCCAAAATCTTAATACCTAGATGTGCAACTCTGGTAGAGGCATATCCTCAAAGACTTGCAGTTGAAATTACAACAAAAGATGGTTCTTCAATGTATTGACTCAGTAGTGTGTGTGTGTGTGGGGGGGGTATACTTATGCATCCAAGAGATGAAAGCTTTGTTATCCTACTTATTGTTTTTCTTACAATAAAACATATCTTGCAACTTGAATGCACTGTGAATTTTGTGTTAATCAAATTGTAAAAAGATCATTTAAGTCAATTTGAATTCTAGTTAGCAACCCTAAAACATATGGAAAAGTTTGAGGTGGAGTGGATACTTATCCAAGGTACTGTAGGTTCAGATTCAGTTAATTGTATGATAGGAAAATATATGATATGAAACAGTCAAGCCTACTCTTGCATTGTAAGTCTTCCATGTCATCTTCAATGGACAATAATATTTGACTTAACTTCTTCACAAACAGAATAATTTTACATTTTTGGTTTGGGAATAGTGACAATTATTTCCATATAAGTTAATGCTAAATTCTTTTTCATTCTATACCATTTCAAAGGAAGTAAGTGCAAATTGTGAGTATATGTAATGTAGCTAATGGTTAACACTCAAAATGAAGTTTATTACTATAGTAATAATCAAAAAAGTATTCACTCAGATGTCTTCTGCAGAAAGCCGCAGTCTTTGGAAGTGGCTGTTTGAGTGGAACTTCCTTCTTACCAATGGAATACAAAGGGAATGTGGATGATTTGATCTTGTGTATGTGTCATGGCAGGGCTAACTCTAAAGGTCTGTCATTGTGAAACTAAGGAATATAATATAACTTTCCTGAAAGTTAAGTGGCATAAACTAAAGTTTCAAACATATGTACTAACATATATACTAAATATTACTTAATACAAGTCTTGAGGACCACACAAGTCAGATGGTTAAAATTGAAATGCTATTGATGAATGAGGTGTGAGATATAAATAGAAGACAATATGGTGAGAAGTGGAGAGCATGAGGATAACTGACTCTTGACTTTAAAGAGTTAAGATTGTAGGGCTCAGCAAATTGCTCACATGTGTGTCATTTCATCAAAGTGGAGGTTTTTGGGAAAAAAAATTGTCTCATTAGAGCTTCCTTCCTACTTTTTAAACATAGGGGTAATAAAAATGGTTAGACACCACAAAAGTAGCATGATGAGTCCTAACAGTAAAGGTCTGAACAAGGAGAACTGAGCTTATCTGAACATTTTCCATGGAAATAGAATGATAGGTTTGCAAAATTTTGCCTGACGGAAAGTGGCTGTAGAATGGAAAATAAATCATCCCCCAGAATACTGGGGAAAGAATTTTGAAATTTATCAAGGCGTTAAGTGAAAATTGAACTGGAACATCCCAAATATGGTAGCATTCAAAATATTCTGTCTTGGCTTAGCATCTCAGATTCATTCATTTTCCAACCTCTGTAACATAACTTCCCTCTGCCTTTTCTAGACATATTTCGTGGAAATAATTCTGGTAAGCTTTCCTCTTTGGTACCACAACTTCCCAATTTAAATGCAGTACTAGATTGGAAGTTAGGTCTCATCATTTTACTGCAGAAATTGCTAAGTGCAATAAGTTCTCTACCATTTTTCACTTGTGAAATGATCTCCAGACTTTTTTGCTTTCCCGTCAACTACAACCTTAAAAAATTGTAATGCCACATCAATCACTGTCACCTTGAATCTTGATCTTTTAATGTCCTCTTGCTCATTAATGTTTTCTCAGTTGCTTTCACTCCCAATAACCTCTTATATCTTGGTTGCTTTATCATCTTTCTTGAGGTTAAATGATTTAAAATAAAGTATTCCTTGAAAGCTAAACATTATATTTTATTAAAGATTTTCCAAGAAAATTTTAAAAAATAGGAAATGTGTTTAAATATGATTAAAAAAATGACAGTAACGAACAATAAGATGGTTACTTGAGAATCAAAACAGTGCAAGGAAATAATCGTGTTCTTTCTTCTGTTGAAATTGGTAAATTTGACCATAAATATCATTTGAAGTTGTTTTGAGATTTAATTGATGGAAACATGAATTGAAAAATTGTGTTTGCTATTTGCACATCTTTGTATGTTTGTGCTTTTGTGACAAAAAAAAACTGGGTGGCGGGGGATTTTTTTTCTTTTTTGGCATTTAAATTCTTGTAACAGGAGAATAAAACTGAGAAAGAGGAGGCTATGTAAAAAGAGGAGGCCGCAGTGGGACATTTTGGTTAGATATAATGAGACATCCCCATACAGATGGTTGAATCATTGTAGTAGAAAAATTAGATTGGTAAGGTAAGAATTATTTGTCAAGTTTATTGAGTTCTGTCAGTGTAATTATTGTAAACATCAAGTGGAAATCTGTTGAAAATTTACAAAAAAAACAAAATTTAAAGAAAAAATTAAGTCAAAACTTATGTAATAATGAAAAAATAAAATGTTGGAACTTAGCAAATGTATCAACTTTGATTATAATGTGTTCTTTGTCTGCAGAGATTGTTAGAAATAGTTTATTTATATTGGCAAGAGTGGCTTGAAGATGAAAAGAATTTAAGCTTTTTTATTCTAATTAGTGTAACAATTGGATGTCAGATATGAAATTCTAGTGGAATTTTCATGAAAGAGAAAAACTGAAAGCAATTAAAAGTAGAAACTAAACTAAAATAAGTAAATATTAGTAAATCATTATTTTGAACTTACATGAAAGGACAGATATTTGAAATTAGAAATATGCTTTTATTTCTTGCAAACCAAGGTAAAACAGGATAAATTGTTTGTTACAAAAATAAATTGAGCAGACAGTCAGAAAGCACATACGGCTCTTGGCTTTAAAACCTGAAGGAAAATCTGTTCTGAGGTAGATAAGGTTTAAGTGAAGGTAACTGTGTGAGTTTTTTTTTTTATACAATCATATACATACATTTTTTTTAATAAATTCAAACATTTTAGGTGCAAATAAGAATTTAGGCATACTCAATCAATACAGTTCCTACAAAAAGCTCTGTAAACCCTACACAACTCTAAATGTGGCAAACGACTACACCAAAACTACCAGATTTCATCAGTAATGTAACAAGTGTGCAAAAAAATTATCCCTACCAAAAAGTCCATAATTTTATTTACTGCCAAGAAAGGATACAAACATGTTAGAAAATTTTTATTTTTAACATCTTTTCTCATTATGCTTGTATTTGGTCAAATAATATACAGAAAAATATTGTTAGTCTTATTATCATTATTATAATTGTTGTTGTTTATTTATCTCAATGGCCTACTATATATATATATATATATATATATATATATATATATATATACATATATTGTTGTAGCCTTGTTAGGGCCAGAAATAAAGACACAAAGAGAGGAATTGAGTTAAACAAATATATTAACAGCAACAGTAATGCAAACATCTACAAACATGAGTGTTACAGCAAGAATGTTCGGTCCGACTGTCAGAGCTGACTGCTGGAAACTTCCTTTACCAAGAAGGCAGTACCTGCTCCTATTTATAGCTGGGAGAGTCTATGTGTGTGTGAGCAAATTACCATAACACGCACACACACACACACACACACACACATATATATATATATATATATATATATATATATATATATATATACACACACACACATATATACATATTTATACATATATATATATATATTTATATTTTTTAAACTTTTGTATAAAAACAAATAGACTTAAAACTATAAAAATATTTTGTATTTAAAGATCTATTTTAAATAGCAAAAAATATTTTTATATTAATATCAACCCCATTTATTTTAAATATTAAACATAAATCTTGCCTCTCTTAAATAC
This sequence comes from Acanthosepion pharaonis, assembly GCA_903632075.3. Lineage (NCBI taxonomy): Eukaryota > Metazoa > Mollusca > Cephalopoda > Sepiida > Sepiidae > Acanthosepion > Acanthosepion pharaonis. Next base: position 441,004 of record CAHIKZ030002157.1, read on the forward strand.
AAAATATTTTTTCTATTTAAAATATGCAGATTGTAGTCTATTGATTGCAGACACAGAAAGAAAATTGTAGGAACTATAAAACAGGGTAGTAAAAGAAAGCAAAAAGAAAGGACTCACTATCAATTGTAAGAAGACAGAATACTGCTTGGTAAGAAAAGGGATAGCCTAAAGTGTGAATTCTGAATTCAGCTATGTTAAAATCAAGTAAGTAAAGAAAGTAAAATATTTGAGAAATGTTATAAGAGGCAATGAAAAATGTGACACAGAAATATAACGGCAAATTGGAACAGTGAAAGACACCTTCCAAAAGCTAAACAAAGTATTAAGAAACAGGAAATATTCAATCAAAACAAAGAAAAGAGAACTGAACTGTTATGTAATATCAATCTTCCTCTATGTCATTGAATGCTAGACAATTTCCTCACAGATGAAGAAGAGACTTGAGACAACAGAGAAGCTGATATAATAGAATGATACTGAGAATACCATGGATGGGTCATGTAAGCAATGAGGAATTTTTAAAGAAAGTATGAACAAAAGGGACACTTGTGCTTAGAATCAGAAACAGTTGAAATTTCTGGGAAACATAATGAGGAAAGAAGACTTGGAGAATTAGATACTCACAGGATGTAAAAAAAGTAAACATGAAATATCAAGCAGTCTACCTTATGATTTTGTGTAAATGGATGGCCAAACATGATCTAGAGGAGATAGAGAAGGATCAAACTCGGAGCTATGATAAATAGGAAGTTGTGGAGAATTATGACTGCACAAAGAAGTAGTAAATATTCTAGATACTATTATGGTATTTTTATATTACTATATAAAGAAATAAAGTACAAAATGCCTTGTGTTTACCTTTCACTTGTCTTCTTTTGCAATATTTAATTGGTGCACTAATTGTTATTATTAATTTAAAAAATTCAAACGGTGATAAACAAACTTCTCATTGGCTGAGAATCCTTTGTTGCTGAAAATGAGTCATTTTAAGAATAGTCTATTATTTACCAAATGTCTGCAAAAGTATTAATTAGGTAATTTTCAACTGATGGAAGGTTCCTTTCTCAAAAGAATTAAATGCTCCACTGTAAACAAATTCAAAAGATAAACTTTTAAAACACTGTTAAAGTTTTCAAATTTCTTTCTTTATCCAATCATTTCCTTTCAAAAATGAAAATTTTGTTTCTTTTAAAAATTCAACTGGATGGTAAAAAGTAAATATTTAGTTTTCTTTTCTCTCTCTCTTTTCGTGACACAATTCAGTAGTAAAGTAATTTGTGATTCCTTTGGACATACAATTTCCTGGTATAACACTGGAAGCAATGACACCCAAGGAAATTATACATTTTATTGAGAACAGTGCTGTGATATTTCCTGCCTGAATGCCAATCTCTGGAGATGTCAGTGACTTTGATTGCAATCTGTTTTGACTTTGGAAAATTACAGTCCTAATATATTTTCATAAAATTCAATTTCACACTGATTATCAATTCCCAT